>LPNX010478241.1:289763-325225 GCA_001517045.1 Pseudotsuga menziesii | reverse complement strand
ATATTCAAAAGTCAATCCAGGACTGCGGTCAGGAAAATATAGTGTTGTTTATATTGTGGAGTATATTGCAGTGTTTTTTGTTTGGGAATATTTTATTCAGGAATATATATATATATTTTCAATAATGTCTAGCACGAAGTTTGAGGTTGAAAAATTTAATGGTAAAACAATTTTGAACTATCGAAATTAAAGATGCGAGATTTATTAGTTCAGCAGGGGTTATAGAAAGCCTTAGAGGAAAAACGAAAAAGACCTCTAATTGTGACATATGATGAATGGGAGGATTTAGATGTCAACAATTCATTTGTCTTGCGATTGATGTGTTGTTAACCATTATTGGATAAACATCAACAACGAGCCTATGGAACAAGTTAGAAAGTTTGTATATGACCAACTCAGTGACAAACATAATTTACTTGAAGCGACAGCTGTACGGTATGAGAATGAAAGAAGGTACAAAGATAGAAGATCACTTGAATGTTTTTAATACTCTTATTTTTTAGTTGAGTAGTATGGATGTTAAAATTGACGATGAAGATAAAGTAGTTAATGTCTTATGTACTTTACCTGAGTCTTGGGGTCAAGTAATTTCTTCCATTAGCCTTAGTACAACTGATACTTTAGAATTTGATAATGTGGTTGGAGCATTATTGTCTGAGGAATTAAGGATGAAATCTAGTCTTGAAACCTCTTCGCCAGAAGCTTTGGTTGTTAGCGGGTCAATCCAAAAAGATAGGAGAAAAGTAAAGAAGTACTTCTAGGTCTAAATCGAAGGACAAAAGGAGAAAATTAAAATTTTGGTACTGTAACAAGACTGTCATCTCAAGAACGACTGTTGGAAGAGAGAAGAATCCAAGAAGGATGAATCCAAGTTAGAGGCAAATTCAATTAAGTCTTCTGATTCAAGTATGATCGACGAGGTCCTGTCTATTTTTAATATTTCTGAATATAATGAGGAATGACTATTAGATTCTGGTGCTTTGCACCATATTTATCCCCATAAAGACTGGTTTGCTTCCTATCAAACAGTTAATGATGGAATGGTTCTTTTAGGAGATAATCATTCATGCAAAACTGTTGGGGTTGGAAGCGTAAAAATTAAAATGTTTGATGGAGTTATAAGAACAGTTACAGATATTAGACATGTACCCTAGTTTTAAAAGAAAAATTTAATTTCTTTGGGAGTATTGGATTCTTGTGGTCATAAGTTTACAAGTTTAAATGGAACTCTAAAAGTTTCCAAGGGTGCTTTAGTGGTCATGAAGGCACACAGGACAAGAAACCTTTACAAACTGGTTGAAAGAACTCAAGTTAATGGTACTACATTAGTATCTAAAGAAGAGTTAGGATCCACTTAGCTATGGCATCAACGTCTTGGTCCTATGAGTGAAAAATGACTTCATGTATCAATGAATCATAAATTTCTTCCAAATTTGAAAACTTTGAATTTGATAAGTTTTGTAAACATTGTATATATGGAAAGAAATGTAGACAAAAATTCAAAGCAGGTTGTCATGTTAGTAAAAGTGTTCTTGACTACATTCATTCTGATTTGTGGGGTCCGTTCCTACCATTTCCTATGGGGGAGCAAAATATTATGTATTATTTGTATATGATTTTTCTAGAAAGGTTTGGGTCTATGTGCTTAAATGAAAATATGATGTGTTTAACATGTTTAAACAATTTAGAGTTATGGTGGAAAATAGAACTAGCAGGACAATCAAGTGTTTAAGGACAGATAATGGAGGTGAATTTACTTTTTTAGAGTTTGAAAAATATTGCAAATATGAATGGATTGTAAGAAACAAAACAAATGTATACACTCTTCAGCAAAATGGCGTTGCAAAATGCATGAACAAGACTATTCTAGAAAGAACAAGGAGCATGCTCAGTAATGCTAATTTGGGGCAAGATTTGTGGGCATAAATAGTTTCTACTACTTGTTATCTAATAAATCAGTCACCATCAATGACAATAGATTGTAACATTATGGAAGAGGTATGGACTGGTCATCCCTATGATTATTTGAATTTTAAAATCTTGGTTGTGAAGCTTAAATGCACTTACTCCTAAAAATCAGCGTTCTAAGTTAGACTCTAAATTAGAGAAGTGCATTTTTGTTGGGTATGATGATGTAACAAAATGATATATATTGTGGGATTCTATTGCCCACAAAATTGTCATTAGCAGAGATGTAATTTTTTATGAATATTCTCTGACTAAATTCGAAAATGTAAGAGTTGATGTGGAACAAGAACAAGCAATATCAAAACAACTAATTCAGTTGGAGAACCAATCTTCTCACGACTCAAATAAATAAGAAGAAGTTTCTAGTGAGAGAGAAGTCATAGAAGATGAAGAAATTCAAGAAAATGTGGAAACCCCACAACCTACACCAAGAATATCATTAAGGGAGAGAAATCCTCCTAAGAGGTATACTGATTTTGTTTATTCTGTTTTATTTACTGATGATGGAGAACCTTCTTGTTTTCAGGAAGCCATTGATTGTGTTGACAAAGCTAAGTGGAAGGTGGAGATGAAAGAAGAAATGGATTCTCTAGAGAAAAATAAGACATGGGAATCGGTTGAACTCCCCAAAGATAGAAAAACTATTGGATGTAAGTCGGTATTCAAATTGAAGAAAGGATTTGATGGTAAGGTTGAAAGATACAAAGCCAAATTGGTCGCAAAAGGGTACTCTCACATGGAAGGTATAGACCATCATGAGATTTTTTCACCAGTTGTCAAGCTTGTACCTATTTGTATTGTGTTATCATTAGTTGCATTGCTTGATTTTGAGTTAAAGCAACTAGATGTTAAAACAACTTTCTTACATGGAGATTTAGATGGGGAGATTTATATGCAACAACCAGAAGGTTTTGTACAACATCATAAAGTTAGATTAGTTTGCAGGTTTAAGAAATCATTGTATGGCCTGAAACAGTCACCCAAGCAATGATACAAGAAGTTTGATTCTTTCATGGTGAGTCAATGGTTATACTAGAAGTGAGTATGATCATTGTTTATACTTCAAAACACTGAATGATATATTCATTATCTTAGTATTGTATGTTGATGATATGCTTATTGTGAGAAAAAGCATGGACGAGATTAATATGTTAAAGGCTCAGATGGCTAGGAATTTTGATATGAAGTGTCTTGGAGATGCAAAACAAATCTTGGGTATTGAGATACGCATAACCAAAAGAAAAGGTAAGCTTAGTTTTTCACAGGAAAAATATGTTGAGAAAATACTTGAAAGATTCAAAATGAATAAGGCAAATCCTATGAATGTTCCTTTTGCTTCCCATTTTAAACTTTCTTCAGGTTTATTTCGTAGTAGTGTTGAAGAAAAAGATTATATGTCTCGTGTACCATATGTTAATACAATAGGATGTTTAATGTATGCAATGGTTTGTACTATACCTGGTATTTCACATGCAGTAGGTGTTGTTAGTGAGTACATGGAAAATCCGAGAAAGGAACATTGGAATGTAGTGAAATGAGTTCTTCGGTACCTAAGATGCACAAGTGACTATTGTATCACCTTTAATAATAATAGTGATTAGGTATGCGGCTTTATTTATTCATATTTCGCAAGTGATTTGGACAAGAGAAGGTCTACTTCATGTTATGTCTTTACTCTTGCAGGTGGAGCTATAAGTTGGATGTTAAAGCTTCATCAAAAAATTGCTTTATCCACTCCAGAGGTTGAATACATTGCTGCCTCACATGATTGCAAAGCGGCAATTTGGCTGAGAGGTCTTCTTAGAGAAATTGGAAGGTTGCAGGATAGTGTGCATGTCTTCTGTGATAGTCAAAGTGCTATTCATTTGGCTACAAATCATTTTTATCATAATAAGACAAAACATATTGATTTAAAATATCATTTTGTAAGACAAGCCATTAGTGAAGGTGGAGTAGATCTGAAAAAAGGTCCATACTCAATAAAATTGTGTAGATATGTTCACAAAACCAGTATTGTAAGAGAAGTTACGTTGGTGTGTAGCTTCTCTTGGTTTGAAAAAAAGGTGATAAATATTCTTGGGCAAAGTATATGTAAGTTTTGTTGTCAAGGTGAAGATTGTTAAATGACAACTAAACTAATGTGTTTATGGGAGGTTTCTCATTATGGGTGTTTACAGGAAGTTTCTCATAACGGGCATAATCGACAACGGTTTACTCATGTAACTTCTTTCATGAAGTATATAGTGCATGGTTGAGATACGTAATGTATTGAGTTGCATGTGAGGTTGAGACCCATCTTGTAATCTCTTCTTCTTCATTAATGAGCTTCAATACTTTTCCTACATGGATGTTTCCCCTATGGGGTTTTACCACATGAATTACTGGTGTTATAAATGGTGTTGTTCATTAAAACATTGTGTAATGTGTGTCTGAATTATAACACATTTTATTTCTCTTTTGCATCATACAAAAGAATTCATTTTGAACCCATCTTAACTGTGTTTAGTAGTGTTTCTTAAGGATTTATTTTATGCCATAATATATGAATTTCAAATTATGAATTGTTTTTCATTTATTTGAAATTTCATATGTTTTATCTCTATGCAAATTGGAATTGATACATTGACTGGTTTGTCTTTCACACAAGTAGGAAATTTCAAACTTGGATTGACTGTGCCTTAGTCTGGGTTTTAAGAAATTCTAGAAAGTTTAAAAGATCTGTTTATGTTTTTTGTTAATCATATGTCTCTACTTGGTAGATGGTAGTAGATCTTATTTTTGATGAAAACAAATCTTATCTTTGATGAAAAAGAAAATTAATCATTTTTAGTTAATATCTTGGCCAATGTAGTTGTTTTCTCTTAGGTTTAGTCTTTTGTTTTTTTTTATTAAATTGTTTTATTTACGACTTTAAATGTTTTCATAATACTAAATATTGTGTTGTTTAGTATAATAAAGTTGAATCAAATTGTCTTCACTAGTTTAGCTGAACTTTATCATTTGCATATTTAAAGTTAGTTTAAGCTTGGTATAATTTTATTAGAATTTTATTGATTAGATAAGATTTAGGTCAGTTTTAGGGAAGATCCCCTTGATATGGGTAACTCAGCCATTAAACCCGTCACAGATTATCATACCAAACAACTTGGGTTTACTTTAAAGGCCTCAGATTGAGTTATCTCCTCCTCTTTGTTGATGAGTAGGTTAGAAATACCCATCAACAAATTCACAACAACTTCTATTCCTAAGGTAACTAGACAAAGTATTAAGGTAAGATGGATTCAAAAACAAGAAAGGACCATTTAGATGAATAGAGTTCGAAAAAATAAGTAACTTTAAAAATGCCATTGAAAACAAGCTCATTATGATGAAGTTATGTTTACTTGAAGAAATACATAAAAAAAATAATCAAGGTGTTATGTTCCAAGTGCAAGTTGTCCCTTATCGTGATGGGTGTAAAATGAGGTTGTTAAGTTTTAAAAATTGCTACTTTGTGACATTAGCTCATTTTTACAAACAAATTAATTTTATAAAATACGTGAGAATCACTTTTAAAATAAAATTATCATATAATTTAAAATTACATGTAAAAACACCACTTTGTAAAAAGAAAGTAACAAAATGAATTCATGACTTTAAGTGATTCACTTTTGTAATGTAGAATACACTTTATAATAAAATTACTTTATAATTTAAGTTGCATGTTTTTTTTCTCAAAAACTAACTTACTAAAAAAGATTTGGTTTTCATTTAAGTAAATTATTACAAAAAAAAGACCAAATGTTTGGTCAAACCAACAATTCTAGTGTAGAATGAGTTTACTGACTCTGTTTCTTTCATTGACAGAGATTCAAAATCTCTTCTAAGAATCTGCAAGTTGGAAGTCTTTACCTTGTCCAAGCCTTAATAGACAGTTTCCAATGTGTCCCATGCCTCCTTAGCGGTAATTGTTGCCGCTACTCTTGGGAGTATGCTTTCATGCATGGCTTGGTGTATATAGAACAAATATTTTCCATCTTTCTTGCTCTTTTCCCTCAGGGCACCTTTCTCAGCTTGTGTGGGATTGTTATATGCCACCTGATCTTCTCGTTCTGCATAACCACTCTAAACTATCTCCGAAACATCTTGACCTCTGAAGAAATCCTTCATTGTTAGAGACCAGTACTCCTAATTTTTTCCTATAAAAATTGGAGTTTGTAAACTCAACATGTGTGAACCATAAGTGGAAGTCATTTTTAATTTTTAACTTTCATTAGAAATTTTCTTTTCCCCTTTTAAGACAAGGTTTCTTTCCTAAATCTGTTGTGATGTAGGGAAATACTGCTACTGCGATGGTAGACTTGATTTACTACGCGGCCATAATTTTTTTTCCCTTTTTTTTACTTTAATGTAAAGTCTTGCAACAGAATTATTGGGACGAAATTACTGTGACATAATTTTACTACGATAGAGATTTACTACAATCACAACTATATTGGGACTTACTCACAATATCATATAACCAAATATTAAATAAGACTTGTGTCAAACACTCAACCGATAAACTTTTACGCAGTGAAATAATTATGGATTCTTTTTGTCTTTCATGAGACAATAAATGTAAACAACATTCACTCAAGTAAATATAAAGAAGATATGTGGCTAAATAAAACTTGCATTAAACCATAAACTATGGAATTATATTTTTTGTGAAGGCATAACAAAGAACTATAGCGATAAATACAAACATGGAAATTTACCAGGATGTTTCACCTTTTACAAAGCTTCGGCTTCTAACTCTTCATAGAGTTTTTCCTTCTTCTTCTCGGCACACTTCTCTTCTTCTCTCTGTATTTGTGTCTGTTTGTTTCTATCTGTATATCTAATTACAATCTACTTCTTCATATAAAAAACTTCTACCGACTTACATTAAAGAATGTAGTAACTCTCTACCTAGAAACTTAGCTTCAGAAATTTAGTTCTACTGGCTTATATATGAGAGACATGAACTCTTCGTTCTCTCACACAAAAGCTGAACTATAACATACTCTAATACGGATCTGCATTTAATTAATATTTCCAACAACTTTGTTGGTAAAGACAATTCCTGTGTGTCTACATTTGTTAGACCCAAGAACAAGAGAAATAAAAAGAAGAAAAAATTAAATCTCATGGGACTGAATGTGCTTCTTATCGTGACTCCTTGGAATTCCAAAGCAACACACCAGTCAAACATTGAGCTGGGAGACAAGTATATTTCAGAAAAATGCACATCCAAAATCTTGTTATTAAATCTGAAATTCTTAAGAGCCTAGATGGATTTTCGGTTTCAATATGATAAATGAATGTGAGAATAGCATTAACAGTGACAATCAAAGTAGTGGTATAAATATAGTCCCACCGAAAAATCACATGAACATTGATTGTATCACTTCATTTCCATTAGCACAAGCACAACTTGCAACCTGCCATTCAACACAACCATGCAGCCTGCCACCAAGAAATGTATCTAGGGGTACGTACCTATATGCCAAGATCTTGATCAAAGAATATTAATATTGGAATCCGGTAATTACTCCACCGCTGGCCGCATGAAGTTTGAAGAGGCGACACCGCCACATCGTCTTATGCAAAAAGATAGACATCAAATTACTTAAATTATGAAAATCCATTTTGAATCTGCCAGTAAGCGCATACCGAATGTATGAAGGGGCAACACAGTTTTTATTTTGTCAGACAACAAATTTGTAAAACATAGAATTTCGTTTTTGAATCGTGAAAGGCCAGTTAGCACTTAATGACCGACTTAGTTGAAATGCTATAAATACTTGCCTTGTAATCCTTATTTGTGACACAGACATATAAATAGATGAAGAGATTAATGTAGAGTTGAAACTCAGATTTTACTGTGTATTTTATTTTTGCTCTATTTTTGAGTTTGAAAACTCAGGTTTATTTTTGAAGTTAGTTTGTTAAGAAATCATAGCATATTTTTATTCTGAATGTGTAAATGTGTTTTATTGTTATAACAAAGTATTAGTATTAAGTTTATGAACGTAGAGGTTATCAGAAAGTTTCTAAACAGTTAGCGGTACCTCAGCTGTTACTGTTCTGTAGGTTGTTGTTAGCTGTAACAAACAATTGCAACACACCTGTTAGCTGTAACAGCCAGTTGAAACAGTCCTGTAGGTGTTGATTTGAGTTTTGTGAGTACATCCAGTAGTTACATTCCTGTAGGTGTTAATTTGTGAAGTTTAAGTGTTGCTGAAACAGAGAGCGACACTCCCCTACCTTTCCCCACAGTGGTATCAGAGTGAGGTTGAGTTTTCTTGCTCATTTTTTTTGGAATTTTATTTGAGATGGCTACTAATAACAGTGTAGTACAACCACAATATCCTGCGTTGACTGAAAGAAATTATGATACAAGATTTATTAAGATGAGAACTATCCTGCATGCTCCAGGATCTTTGGGAGTTTGTTACGATTGGGTATCCAGAACCACCTGATCAAGCTACTGAATTGGCTCTGTCAAATGCTAAGTTTGTTCTATTGAAAGAAAATAGGAATAAGGATAATAAAGTTCTTGGTCTTATTAAACAAGTTCAAGTGAATCCATTTTTCCTAATATATCAATTGCTGAGTCTTCAAAGAAAGTTTGGGACACTCTTGAAACTTGTTATCAAGGTGTAATAAAGGTGAAGAATGTTAAGTTGCAGAACTTGAGAAGGGATTTTGAAAATCTGAAGATGAAGGACAGCGAGTCTATTGATAGTTTTATGACACAAGTTATGAATGTTGTAAACCAGCTACGATAGTATGGTGAAGACTTCTCATATCATCGTGTGATTGAAAAATTGTTGAGATGTTTGCCAAAGAAGTTTGAAGCAGTGGTTGTTCCAATTGAAGAGTTTAAAGATATCAATCAAATGCAAATTGATGAGATAACTGGTTCTTTGATTGTTCATGAATCAAGATTGAACAGGTATGATGATACTCCATTATAAAATGCTTTTAAATCTCAAGTACATGTTACTAGAGGTAGAGGCAGAGGAAGAGCTAGTAGAAGAGGAAGAGGAGGTCGAAGTGTTGATCATAGTGACAATAGAAATGATTCAGAATCTAAAGAGAAGTTACATCAGAATACTCCAAGTGTAAGGGGGAGTAGCAATAGAGCATGGAAGCCAAGAAATCAAAGGTATGACAGATCTAAATTTCAATGTTTTTATTGTAAGAAATTTGGGCATTTTGCTAACAAGTGTTGGAAGAAGCAAGAAGATACTAGTAAATTGTCTACACACATTATAGAGGAGACTGAAAATGAAGAGAAACCTATGTTTTTGACTTGTAATGTCACCCAGGAAAGCTCAAAAGATATATGCTTTTTGGACGATACATGCAGAAACCACATGATTGGAAACAAGGGATTATTTTCAAGTCTAGATACAAGCATTCAGTCTGAAGTGAAGTTAGGTAATGACAATAAGGTAAAAGTTAATGGTAAAGGTGTGATTGCTGCATATGTGAAGAATGGTGAAAGAAGAAATATTCATGATGTTTATTATGTTCCTAGTTTAATGTGTAATTTCTTAAGTGTTGGACAATTATTGGAAAAAGAATACAAAGTGTTCTTTAAAACAAGGTATGCATTATTTATGACAAATATCCAAACTGTAAATAGTTGATAGCCAGAGTAGAGATGACAAAGACTAGAATGTTTCCACTGATTATGAGAAATGATTTGACCAACTCTTTGAATGCTTATAAAACTAAGAGTTTAGATCAATCCTGGTTATGGCATTTGAGGTATGGCCATTTACATTTTGGTGGTTTAGATTTGCTACAGAAGAAGTAGATGGTAAAAAGGGTTTCCCAATATTGAGCAGCCAACAGGCTCATGTGAGAGCTACATATCGAGAAAGCATCATCAAGAGAAATTCATTTATGGAGTCTCATACAGAGCAAAAGCACCATTAGAGATGTGTTGAGGCCTGGAAATTCGTAGGCGACAATAGTAAAGGATTCTCCCCAATCAACGTTCCCAAATATCCCGTTGACTGTTTGGTATAGGGAATCCGTCTGGTTTACTGTCCGGCCACCGTAGGTCAAAGTAACAAAAAAGGGGGTTACCAGTTGCGGCCCGGTCCACCGAAATTTGTAATTTTTGACTAAAGAATGGAATGCAAGTATCTACCTAATTATGCAGGGTGGTGAAGGATGCAAGGAGCATTCACAAAGTGATGGGCAGGTTCTCACCTCTCGTCTTAGGCTCACTAGCACCTGAATCACACATGCAGCTATGCAATGAACTAGCTATCTATTTATCTATCTATCTCTATCTACCTATCCCCGGGGAGCCAAATTGTATTTAATATATATGAGTAATGTGAATGTGCACGCATGATAACAACAATTACAGATAGCTGACATTTACTTTTACAAGCATGAACAATGAAAGATATTTCCACAACCAGATAGCTAATTGTTTTATGATAAGCCTACATTACTCATGGTGGTTATTTCGTAAATAAATCAGAAATCATTTAAACAAAGACATAGGTCATAAAGTTAGAACGATCTCACGATTCATGGACACAATGTTGAAAAACAAAGTAGTTCATCTTTCAACTATCCATGGCAAAGCATTCGAAATCCCACCGATCTTCTTTCAATAGGCAAACTGTAAATTTTTATTGCAAAAGGAAATAGTTCTTCTTACAATACATCATCACCAGTATTACTGGGAAAAAAGCCCCTTCTTCTCTCTACGCTTCCTACTTTTATACAAAAAGGCAAAATGGTTGGGCTGCCCAAAGTGACCTTTGGGCTTCCCAACCTTTAGTTTTCCCAACGCCTCATTTTCAAAAGCTTTTACAAAAATTATTAAATTATTACAAATTCGACCGGTCCTTTATGAGGGGGGTCCCGCCTGACCATCTAAGAACTTTTTCCATGCTGATGCTTCAGCAACAATGCTTTCGAATGCACATGGCTCCAGGAATTGAATGTTGATTTCGAACTTTTCAACTTGGTTCTTGATGGCCTCGATCCTTGTTGGGCTCAACCGAAGCTGATCTTCTAGAAACTGCATGCTAACGGCTGCGTGGCCTACCTTGTTCTTCAGTACTAGGTCATCAATGGCTCTAATCTGCTGAGTTCTGGGCTCTACATCTTGATATCTTTTCTGTAATATTTCCATAAAGGCCTCATGGTCCGGGAACTCTTCAAGCCTATGCTCAGCCTCTGTTTGACATCGATTGTACGTATTCAGGAGCCTTCTGAAATACTCTGAGCATGCTCCCTGCGTCTTTTTTACATCCTTCTTGAAGTCTTCTGCAATACTGATGGCGAACTCTACCAGGTTGTGATCTCTCTTGAGGGCTTGATGGTATTTTGCTGGTAGCCCTTCTGGAGTCTCGGCATCATCTTCCGGCCTTTCCATTCTGGCACTCAAAACCTCAAGAACCTCTTGAGATCGATCAACGAAGTATGAGGAAGTTTCCATGATCTCTTCTAGCCTGCTGTCAATTTGAAGGACTTTGCACCTTTCTTCTTCCAAAGCGGCCTGCAGCAGTAGCATTTTATCCTTCTGAGCCAGGATATGGTCCTTGAAAGGCTGCAGATTGACTTGTTGTTCCTTGGTGGCCTCCAGGTCAGCAGTCAGAGATGCTAGCTGCTCTTTCAGTTCTTGGACCTGTGAATCATTGGCCTCATAGATGATCTTCTGTTGCTCTTCCAGCTCCATCACCTTTGACAGTAACTGCTCCTTCTCCTTCTTTAGACTTTGGGCTTCCTGTTGTACGTTTTCTAGGGACTCCTGTGCTGTTCCCTTGGCTTGCATCTCCACTTGAAGGGCATGGACTTCACCTTTTGAGGATTCCAGTTCCCTTTGCATGTGTTCATATTTCCTCTTGAGTCTATTACCCTCATCTCTTTCTTTTCTCAGTGTGTCTTTTAGCTGAGCAGAGGTCTTCTTAGCTGAATCTAGTTCAATCATTACCTTGTTTATGTTATCTACGGAAGCATCGATTAGTGCAGCCTCGGCTCTTATCGTGAGCCTAGGATCCTTGTCTGTCCCTAGCATGACCGCTGTATCTCTTACCATCCTTCCTGATAGGTCTTTCGCTTCAACTTTATTTTCTGTCCTCCTCATTATTCTTTTGGTGGCCATGTCATAATAGACAGTATTAAAGTCGGGGACTTCCTCTCCCTTTTTCTAGATGAAAGGCACTAGCCGGAGCGTAGGAGCCACAAGGGTGCTGGCAGCAGGTATTTGAAAGGTCTGCACCTTAGGGTTTTCCTCCCCCCTGGGTCTGTCCTGCTGGCGTTTCAGAAATTGACTGTTTTGTTAACTTCATTCTTTCAACCTCCTGCTTTTGGAGCTCTTCATCTAGCTTTCTCTTTGCTTCTTCAGCTGCCTGTCTAGCTGCCTCCTCTGTTTCTTTGGCTGCCTCTTGTGCTTTTTCAGCTGCTTCTTGGGCAGCTTTTCTTTTTTCTTCTTCTCCTTTTTGCGGCCATTCTGCAGCTTCCTGTTCTAGCTTCTGGGCCTCTTCCTGTCTCCTCTTGGCCTCTTCTTCAGCTCTGGCCTGCTCAGCTCTGGCTTGCTCAGCCCCTTTTCCACCCTTGGTGGGGTTCTTAGGCTTAAACCTCCTTCTTAGAGCTGTCAAGTTAGGGGCACTTCGGAAGACAGATTCTTCCTTGTCAAAGTGGTGAGTGTACTCAAAATGTACTTTATGTTCTTTACAGTGCTCTACCATTTTACCGTGAGTATCATTCCTTCGGAAAGGCATCTCACCAAAATGGAACTTCCCCAATTCTTCTATGAACTCCACAGCTTGTTTTACCTTGGCAAATCTGTAGCTACCTAGTTTGAATGGCAGCGGAGGATATGTATCCTTCTTTTGTTCAAAAAGGTAATTCCCTATTCCATCAATGAACACCTGCCTGACTGCTTCTTTATGAATAATATAATCTGTTGCGTATTTGGGAAGCAGTAAGGGGCATTTCGTGCCACCAAAAATTCTAATGTACATGCCATTCTTAGTCAGGAAATAGTCTGCATGCTCTCCTATTACCTGCATAGCCTCCTCTGACATACAGTCACATTCCTTCCGGAAGAAGAGTGTGTAGAGTGGCATAATGAACTGCTCACAGACCTCCCTGTAGTGGCTATGGTACTGCTGATCCCACAATGGTCTATAGGCGGCATACATAGGCATCCTTTCCCTATCCCAGACACACTTGAGACCAGGGAAAGGCTGGTTGGACAGTATACAATCTACCAATATCGAGCGCATGTAGAATTCAGACTTTTTCTTGGATTCTCCTCCCAAGGCAGCGGCCACGCAAGAAGAAAGACTACTTGATACCAGGCTGGCCCAATTGAAGACTGTCCCTTGGGTTGCCACATGAAACATGATGGGTATCCATTCGAATTTGAAGAGTCTGCCATGAGCTCTCCCAAAGATCCTGTTAAGCATCAAGGCTACAAATCTGTAAGGAGCCCTCAAGCTCGCTGTATCATATTCACTAGTTGCTCTGTACCGATAAAGCTTTCCCTGCAAGAGCATCTTCTTCAGGGTTTCCACCAGGTCCATTCTGATGTTATCCAGCCAGTCATTAGATAGAAAGATTTGAGGTTCTGGCAGATGATAGGCCAACGACACATATCCTGGGCTAAATGCAGCATAGCCCTGGCCTTCCACATTTCCTATGAGCATGGTGGCTGTATTTGTATGGGGCAGAATCCATCTAATCACCTCAGAGCAAGGGAACAGCTCTGGTCTGGTAGCCACCTTCATGATGGCGGATTTTTCTATGTTCGCATAGATGGGTTCTTCTTCGAGACCCATGTCGGGAATCTCCCTGCGGGAAATTAATCTATAAATCTCACCCCATTTGTATTCGGGCTCGACACCAGAGACACATTGGGTGTCTTCATATGTGTATTCAGTCTTTGTGATGACCTCTGCATCTGGTTTCTCTTCGACCATAGGGGCCTTCTTCTTCTGCCTTTTGGACATTGTAGGTTCCTCCTGGATTGTGACATTGAGCAATTCAAATTTCAGACATTGTGTAGCAGTTTATTACTTCTCAAGTGTATCATGATAGTAACCAGTTAATGGAATTAAGACATAAGCCCTTTGTGCTGAGTAATCAAACTGTGCAATGTGCTATTATCCTATGTCTAATATGCTAATGTTCCGTGCAATAAATGCATACATTGTTCAGCTCTATAATGCCTTGAGACTAGGGTGCAATATTCTATGACCTGATCTATATGAAGCACACTCAGTCCTGAGCAATCTACCACTGTTGCATAATACCTAGCTTATCAACCATACTTATTTACTAAATATACACTATTTGCAACATGCCACTTTCTCATGATAGCAATACATTGAAACAAACATGTATATCATATGCAAGGTGTGACATTTAGTTATTATTCTATTGCATAGCAAACATAGCGAAGGCTAGTGCCAGTCAACATTTTAACCATAAAACCCAATAGACCCAAGACTAATGAAGACTCATGCGGCTTACGGTGGAATAGTTATATTAACTTGACTCAACATTTTGTGGGGATTACTTTCACTTTCTGCACCAGATACTTCCATAAAACACTACCCATACTGCTTTCAACTAACGCATTGTAACGGCGACACCTCCCCTTTAACCAGATAGGGTTTTAGGTGACGGAGCACAAAGGGATGCGAGGGGCGGCGCAATCGACACAGGATGTGGCTTGAGCTGTGCAGGAACAACACTGGCGACCGTAAAATCCTCTCAAAAACCTATCCCCCCCCCCCAACAAACTACGGGTCCAACATCAAGCTTCGGCGAGGCCGAGCGAAAATGCGTAGGTGAAACGGCTATGGTGCAAAGGCTGGGTAACGCGCCATGGAAACAACAGTCGACCAAATCCCTTAAATCCATCCTCAGATCTATCTATCCTCTGCCTATCATGACTGGCAGGAAGGTTTGGTGCAGACGGCGTAACGGCTGTCTGCGCCGAAACCCCTCAACTCCTATGCGCATGAGGCGGTAAGCTAAATAGGGCGACAAGACAGAACTGCTCAGAAGCTTAAACCGCCCCCCACATGGTCAAAAGATAAAATATATAAGCTTAAGACCTAGCTGGGTGAGGGAAACCGCCGGGAACATCCAAACCATGGGAGAAAACCAATAATAGTTTAAGTGTAACGGGAAAACGTTCAAAAAGACCTACCTGTAACCCGACGAATACGGTGAGTCGACGACGGTCGAAATTCTACCTCTGCCACTTGGAAGCTGGTACAGCGACAGCGGGGCCTTCTTCTCTCCAGAGAATGACAACTCAGCGCAATAGTGCTCAACACGACAGTGCTCGGCAGCGAAAAATAACAATATAAAAACCGAACCGTCGTCCCCGTATATATAAAATCTCACACGTGCGAGGAGACAAGAAATCGGGCGTCGGAGGGTTTTCACATCGGCAACCGAGAGTGGTCTTCCCTCCACAACGGCAGAAGGGGACAACGTCTACCAAGCCGGGTATGCATGTATGGTGGGCAATAATCGGATGATCGGCCGTCGGACGGATTTCCAATCGGGAGGTGAAAGCTCAGAATCAGCCGCAATAGCGGGATAGAAGATGGCGAAAGCTTCCGCTTTTGTTACCTGCGTCGGACGTCGGGAGGATTTAAAATCGGATGGTGAAAGCTCAAAAGCATCCGCAACGGCGGGATGGAAGATCGAAAGATCGTCCGAAAAAAGCGCCCGCCGTAAATAAAAAGATCAGCAGTCGGAAGGTTCTTCAATCGGGGGGGAAAACTTGAAAACAGCCGCAACGACGGAAAACAAAAACAAAACAACTTCCGATTTCAATAAGGCTTCAAGAACGCTCAACAGCAGCAATCCGGCTGGTTTCCAATGGCTCTCCAAGGCAGCAAGCAGAGCAATCCAAGCATTAAAACATTCTGAGAAATCATTGCATCAAAGTAGGGAAGAAAAACAGGCTAATCCAAAACAAAGGAGGGTCCCCAAAAAATTTTCAGAATTTTGGGGAGTTGTTGCAGGTGCAACAAGATTGTACACATATATTTTTGTGGACTGATGCAAACACCTTCTTTGACTGGTAATGTTTATTTTATGACTTTCATGGATGATTACCATTAAAAAACTTGGGTATACTTGTTGAAACAGAAATCTCAAGCTTTTGATGTGTTTAAAAGTTTTAAAGCTATGGTTGAAAAAGAGAGTAACATATTCTTGAGATCAGATAGAGGAGGTGAGCATATGTCAAATGAATTTATAAAATTTTGTTAATATTATGGAACTAAAAGACAATTTACTACTTGCTACACTCCACAACAAAATGGAGTAGCATAAAGGAAGAATCGAATCATTATGAACATGGATCGAAGTATGATGAAGTAGAAACATCTTCCAAATTAATATTAGGGAGACAATGTTAGTTGTTCAATATACATTCTAAATAGAATCCCAACAAAAAGCGTGAAAGATCGAGTTCCCCGGCAAGCATGGGGTGGTAAGTGTAGCAGCATATCTCATTTAAGAATGTTTGGTTGTGTAGTTTATGCACATGTACCTGAAGAGATGAGGAGAAAGTTAGATGATAAAAGTCATAAATGTATTTTTGTTGGATATAGTGAAGAATCTAAAGCATACAGACTCTATAATCCCATCACCAAGAAGTATGTCATCAACAGAGATGTGGTGTTTAAGGAAGAAGAAGCATGGGATGGTAGGATAGATAAGTTGATTGTAGAGGACGTTGTTGCACCTCATGCAGAAGATGAAGAAGATGAACAAGGCACACATGGAGGACAGTCAACTCCATATACACTAGCAGTAAGGACACCTGTCAAAACACCCAGATCTCATGAACATGTGAACCATCAAGTGTTGATGGACGACAAGGAACAAGATCAAAAGTAAGTAATGAATCAAATACTACATTAGCTTCATTAAGAAGCAGAGTTAGAGGTCAGAAGACTATAAGTTTAAGAGAATTGTATGATCAAAATGAAGAAGTAGATCAAGTTTCAAATGTTGCATTTATAGCATGTGATCTTGTAGATGTTGATGATGTTGTTAAAAATGATGTTTGGATAAAAGCAATGGATGAAGAAATTGATGCCATACGAAGAAATAATACTTGAGATCTTATAGATTTGCCTAATAATAAAAATTGTATTGGTGTCAAATGGATTTATAAGACTAATTTAAATGTTGATGGTGATGTTGAAAAATACAAAGCAATACTTGTAGCTCAGGGGTTTAGTCAACAACCTGGAATTGATTATAATGAGACTTTTGCACCTGTAGCCAGACTTGTTACAGTAAGGATGGTATTAGCTATTATTGCTCATAATAAATGGTATGTACATCAAATGGATGTAATGTATGCATTTTTGAATGGATCTTTAGAAGAAAAAGTTTCAATGTGAGACAACCTCCTAGATATGAAATTGATGGACAAGAGGAAAAGGTCTATAGATTAAAGAAAGTATTGTATGGATTGAAGTAGGCACTGAGAGTATGGTACAACAGGATTGATGAATACTTGAATAGTGAAGGATTCACCAGAAGTCCAAGTGAGCCAACGTTGCATACAAAGGTAAACCAAGAAGGTAAAATATTGATTGTTTTCTTATATGTGGATGATTTGATATTCACTTGAGATCTTTCAGTAGATGAGTTCAAGAAATCCATGAAAAAAGAATTTGAGATGACTGATTTATCAATGATGAAATATTTCCTTGGTATTGAAGTAACACAAGCTGAAGATGGTATTTTTATTAATCAAACTAAATATGCAAATGATGTATTGAAAATATTCATAATGATGAATTGTAAGTGAGCGGTAACTCCAATTGCAACTGGCAAAAAACTTAGTAAGGAGGATAATGGGTCAAAAATTGATCCAACGTTGTATAAGAGACTGGTAGGAAGTCTCATGTACTTAACTACAAGAAGACCTGATATAATGTTTGTAGTAAGTTTGATTTCGAGATTTATGGAATCGCCAAAGAATACACACTGGAAAGCTGGAAAGAGGATTCTAAGATATATTGTCGGAACAACAAATTTTGGTATTCAGTATACATCTAATTCAAATTTTAAGTTGATTGGATATACTGACAGTGATTTTGCAAGTTCTATAGATGATAGAAAATGGTACATCTGGATATGTATTCAGTTTTGGATCGGGATCAGTGGTATGGGTGTTAAATAAGCAGCCCATAGTGACATTATACTCTTCTAAGGAAGAGTATGTTGCAGCAACAACAGCTACATGTCAAACTATATGAATAAGAAGAAGTCTTTTTGAGTTACAACATGAACAAAATGAACCAGCTCAAATTGTTTGTGACAATAAATCAGTTATTGCACTATCAAGAAATCACATCTTTCATAAAAGAAGTAAATAGATTGATACAAGGTATCATTTTATTCGAGAACTCAAAAACAATAGTGAAATCAGTATGGAATTTTGCAGATCATAAAATGAATTTGTAGACCTATTTACAAAACCTTTGGGAAACGAGTTGTTTGAGCTTCATAGGAAAAACATTGCAGTTTGTAAGCTGTAACAGAAAGTTAGTATTACAAAATTTTGTTTTTTGAGTGTAGTAATTAAGGGGGAGAATGTTGGAATCTGGTAATTACTCCACCGCTGGCCGCATGAAGTTTGAAGAGGTGACATCGCCACACCATCTTATGCAAAAATATAGACATCAGATTATTTAAATTATGAAAATCCATTTTGAATATGCCAGCAAGCGCATATCGAATGTCTGAAGAGGAAACACAGTTTTTATTTTGTCAGACTACAAATTTGTAAAATAGAGAATTCCGTTTTTGTATTGTCAAAGGTCAATTAGCACTTACTAATCGACTTAGTTGAAATGCTATAAATACTTGACTTGTAATCCTTATTTGTGACATAGACAAAGAAAGATAAATAGATGAAGAGATTAACGCAGAGTTGAAACTCAAATTTTACTGTGTATTTTATTTTTACTCAGTTTTTTAGTTTGAAAACTCAGGTTTATTTTTTAAGTTAGTTTGGTGAGAAATCATAGCATATTTTGAGTTTGAATGTGTAAATGTGTTTTATTGTTATAACAGAGTATTAGTATTAAGTTTATGAACGCAGGAGTTATTAGAAAGTTATTAAACAACCAGCTGCAACTCAGCTGTTAGTGTTCTACAGGTTGTTGTCAGCTGTAATAGTTAGCTGAAATACCACCTGTAGAGTACTGTTAGCTGTAAAAATGAGTTGTAACAATCCTGCAGGTGTTGATTTGAGTTGTGAGTACTGTCAGTTGTAATAGTCAGCTATTAGAGTCCTGCAAGTGTTAATTTGTGAAGTTTAAGTGTTGCTGAAACAGAAAGCAGAACTCCCCTCCCTTTCCCCATAATTACATAGCTACAAAGGCGCATGTCCCCAAGTGTCTTCTGTGTGGTATACTTTACCTTACCCAAAGACAATTCAATGCATATGAAGGTGTACATACTTTACCTTGCTTAAAATCCTGCCTCAATTTGAGGCCAAATAAAGCTTCCAGATGACTAATTTGGGAAAAGACAAATTATAGTAAAAACTTAGGGTTAAAATGCATTGGTTTTTTTTTAGGATTAATACTTATTAGGGAAAGGAGACTCCTAAAGCCCCTGGTTCATTGAACAAACTAATAATGGGATTGATTGATTGCTTTGTTCTTAGGAAGATATAGGCAGCCGCATCGACATTAAGAAGAAGCCTACACCTAACAAACTACACTATACTTTCTATTATTATTTGACAAATGGAATGATTTTGGACAATTTAAATATTAATTAATTTCATAGGTTAGCTTAAGTGCATGGACAATACCTATGGTCCTATAATTTAACATGATTTGCGAATGTAGAAAATGCTTCTCCTATTGACTTAGTTGAAGAACTCAGTTAAAAAAGAACAAATAGTTTAACTATATCATGTCTTGTTTGTATTTGTTGAGAGCTTGACAGATATGAGGTGTACGTGTTGAGCTTCACGAATATGAGGTGTATTCCTATTGACTTAGTTGAAGAACAAACATTTTAACGATATCATGTCTGTATCTGTTGAGAGCTTGACAGATATGAGGTGTACATGTTGAGCTTCACAAATATGAGGTGTATTGGTTCTTGCAACATGGAATGATTCTTTCCCATCCTGTAGTTACCGATTCTTTCCTATTCTTTCTATGATTCTTTCCTATCTTATAGATGGTTGTTTCCTATCCTTTTAGGATCTGCGGCTTGATTATAGGATTTGCAGCTTGACTGTAGGATTGGCAGCTCGATTGTAGGATCTGAAAATTGATCCATTGATGTATATGTGCCTGTACAATTCACTGTAATAAACATAATTATATTTCTCTTGAACTCTATTTTGAATTTGGTATTAGAGCTAAGAAGCTTAAATCGTTAGTACTCTACACTGAACCATGGCCGACTTAGATTCTAAAACATATGGGAACAAGAATGCTCCCATTATTATTCAATATGAAGGTTCGTTGTTCAATGCAGGGATTGTACTCGATGAAAGAAACTATGATTTGTGGTCTCAAATCATGGAGATGCATATTGCTGAGAAGGAGAAGCTCTCTTTCATTCATGGTAATTCACAGCCACCTACCGAAAAGGATGATGCATATGAAAAGTGGTATGCAGACAATCAAAAGGTCAAGAGATGGCTGTTGATGTCTATGTCCCCAAAAATCATGAAGCGATATATTTGCTTACCCACTGCTCGAGATATTTGGAAAGCTCTTTCTAAAGCTTTTTATGAGGAGCAGATGAATTGTAGGTGTTTGTCTTGAATCAGAGGGCCTTCTCTACAAAATAGAATGATAGAACACTCTCAGTGTATTATGGAGAATTAACCGAGATCTTTTGTGAGTTGGATCATCGTGATAAGGTGATTATGGAGAGTGAGAATGATGTTGAATCTTACCGAAAATCAGTTCAGCGACAAAGGGTGCATATTTTTCTTAATAGATTAGATGGTGAATTTGAACAAATCCATGGTGAAATTTTGAGAAAGGATCATATCCCCGAATTGGAAGCATGTTATGCTTTGGTCCGCTGTGAATCTGTTCGACTCACAACGATGAATGGAGAACCAGAAAAAACTAAAGCTTCAGCCATGGTGACTCGAAATTGGTCTAATCAGAACCGGTCTTCTCAAAGCCAGCCTAAGAACATTGATGTTGTCGATAAATCCACCTACAAATGCACTCATTGCAGCCTAACTGGTCATACCAAGAGCCAATTCTTTGAACTTGTGGGGAAATCTAGAATGGTGGGATCATAGCCGCGATTCACGGAAGAAGAATTCCAAGAGGACCTCCAGTGCTGCGGTTGTCGAAACAAAGACAATGGATGGTGTTTCTGGTCATATCTCGGCATTAGCAGCAGCGACAGGTAATGGTGGTAAGGTTTTAAATATTTCTACACTTGTTTCTAATAGTGCATGGATAATTGATTCTGGTGCTACGGATCATATGACGTTTGATTCTAGACAGGTCTCACCTCTTAAACCATCCGCACAAAAATTTGTTTCCACTGCCAATGGCTCTTTGGCCCAAATTATTGGAGAAGGGTCTTTACCTCTCACTGATACTTTAAATATAGATTCTGTTTTAGTTGTTCCGTCTTTGGCTTATAATATATTTTCAGTTTCCCAAATCACCACTACCTTACTTTGTATTGTAATTTTTTGGCCTGATTTTTGTGTGTTTAAGGACATCTGAACGAGGCAAACAATTGGTTGTGGTGTTAGGCGAGGAAAGTTGTATTACTTGGACTTAGTGTCAAAGAGTTCAGACAAGTTGCGTCAAGATTTAATGGTGGATGGCTCTAAGGGGGAGAAGAAGAAATATGAAATCTGGTTATGGCATCGACGTTTGGGGCATGCCTCCTTTGGTTACCTAAAGAAATTATTTCCTAGTTTATTTGCAAAATTTGATGTTTCTAGTTTCCGCTGTGATGTTTGTGAACTTGCAAAAGGCCATCGTGCTTCGTTTCCATTAAGTTTGAATAAAAGTCTAGTTCCTTTTATGGTCACACATTCTGATGTTTGGGGTCCATCCAAAGTCACTACCTTTGGTGGATCACATTGGTTTGTTACTTTCATTGACGATTGTACCAGGATGACTTGGGTGTGCTTGATGAATTCTAAAAGTGAAGTGAATTTGTTATTTCAATTTTTTTATAAAATGGTTTGTACTCAGTACAATGCACAGGTTCAGGTTCTCCGCAGTGACAATGGAGGTGAATATTTGAGTTTTGAGCTTTAGCAGTATCGGGAAGCACACGAAACTATTCACCAAACTTCTTGTCCCAATACACCTCAGCAGAATGGGGTGGCTGAGAGAAAAACCACCAATTTTTGGAGGTTTTCCATCCTTCATTGATAGAAGCCCATATGCCATTATCCTATTGGGGAGAAGCACTTACCTATGCAGCATATTTGATCAACTAGGTACCCTCCAGCACTATTAATTTTTAGACACCATCTTAGGCTCTCACTGAAGCGGTTGTTGCTCCAGCTGTCCCAAATTTATCTCCTCACATCTTTGGTTGTGTAGCTTTTGTACACCACCATAAGCATCAACGCAACAAGTTGTCTCCTCGAGTGCTGCGATGTGTCTTTCTTGGATATGCTGCTTATCAAAAGGGGTACCGATGCTATCATCCTCCAACCCAATGAATGTTTATTACATTATATGTAATTTTTCATGAAGACTCGATGTATTTTTCCTCTGAGCCTGAACTTCAGGGGGAGTACTAGAAGGAAATTCACACTCTAGACTATGATGATCACATTTTTGAAGATGTGGTTGTTCACATCCTGGAAGTAGGGGAACTCTCTGATGCGATGAATCAAGAAGTGGTCAAATTGGATGTGGGTGGTTTGACTTTGGATCCAAGTAGTGAAGAACACCCAGAAACTGAAGTTGTGGCTCCACCTCTGTCCGAGCCTCTCACACCACAGGAAGCTGATACACCAAACTAATCGCTTGCTGATGATGCTCCTGAACCATCTAGAATACAACTACCACAGCGTCACACCAGAGGTATTCCTAAACCCACATATGAACTCAAGATTTCTAGTCATGTTAAATATCCCATGAGTCATTATGTGTCTAACCATCGTTTGTCAGAATCAAATCAGTTATCTACTGTATCTATTCCTAACAATGTGCAAGAAGCCTTAGCTGACCCAAGGTGGAAAGCCGCTATGAATGCAGAGTTGAAATCCTTGCAGGAGAATAAAACCTTGGGACTTGTTGACCGTTCACCAGGAAAGAAACCAGTTGGATGTCAGTGGGTTTATACTGTGAAATACAAAGTAGATGGTGCAATTGAACGCTTTAAGGTGAGACTGGTGGCAAAAGGATACACCCAAACTTATGGGATTGATTATACAGAGGCATTTGCACATGTAGCTAAAATCAATATAGTACGAGTCTTGTTGTCTCTTGCTGCGAACTTGGGTTGTGGATTACAACAGTTTGATGTGAAGAACGCCTTTCTACATGGCGAGTTTTCCGAAGAAGTTTACATGGAACTCCCACCAGGATGCATGATACCAGAAACGCATAGTCGGAAGGTGTGCAGATTAAAGAAGTCACTGTATGGGTTGAAATAGTCTCCGAGAGCATGGTTCAGAAGGTTCACAAAATCTATGAAAGATTTTGGTTACTGTCAGACCAACTCAGACCACACTTTATTCTTGAAGAAACATTAGGGTAAGATAATTGCACTTATTGTATATGTGGATGACATGGTGGTTACAAGAAATGATCCTGAAGAAAGGAATACTCTATAGGATTACTTATCAAGAGAATTCAAAATGAAAGACCTCGGCCCCTTGAAATATTTCCTTGGGATCGAAGTGTCTCGATCTGATAAAGGGATTTTTCTATCTCAAAGGAAATATGCCTTAGACTTGTTACAGGAAATTGGTATGCCAGTATGTTGACCCACTGATACACCAGTGGAAGAAGGATTGAAGTTATGTGTTGAGTCTGATCAAGTACCAGTTGATAAAGGGAGATACCAGAGACTCGTAGGCAAATTGATGTACTTATCACACACAAGGCCGGACCTTGCCTATGCCTTGAGTATTGTTATCCAGTTTATGCATAATCCTCGCGAGCAACACATGAATGCAGTTATGCGCATTTTGAGGTATCTGAAATATGCTCCTGGAAAAGGAATTTTATTCACTAAAAGTGAAGATTGTCAAAGCATGGATGCATATACTGATGTTGACTGGGCTGGAGCAGTCGATGACATGCGTTCTACTTCAAGTTATTTCACCTTTGTAGGAGGTAACCTTATTACGTGGAGAAGCAAAAAATAGAATGTTGTTGCCCGATCAAGTGCAGAGGCTGAATTTAGAGGTATGGCACTTCGAGTATGTGAAGCATTGTGGCTAAGAATTCTCCTCAGAGATTTAGGCTATCCGCCTAGGCAGCCAATTTGATTATATTGTGATAATAAAGCAGCATGTGATATTGCTCATAATCCGATTCAACATGATCAAACAAAACATGTGGAGGTAGATAGATTCTTCATTGAGGAGAAGTTGGATGAGGAGATCGTGGAGTTGCCTAAGATTCGATCAGAGGACCAGTTGGCCGATATTCTCACCAAAGCAGTTTCAAGTCAAGTGTTCTCAAAGTTTTTGGGAAAGTTGGGCATGTGTGACATTTTTGCACCAACTTGAGGGGGAGTGTTGCAATATGGAATTATTCTTTCCCATTGTGTAGTTACTGATTCTTTCCTATTCTTTCTGTGATTCTTTCATATCCTGTAGATGGTTGTTTCCTATCCTTTTAGGATCTGCAGCTTGACTGTAGGATCGACAGCTCGATTGTAGGATCTGAAAATTGATCCATTGATGTAAATGTACCTCTACAATTCATTATAATAAACATAAATATATTTCTTTTGAACTCTGTTTTGAACTTTGATATGACATTAATTTTTTTTATAAAGGTAATTGTGGTGGTCATTTTCATGTAGGTAGTTAAGCATTTCACATTGTAGTTTTGAATGTATTTGTAGATGTTTTGTTGGTGTTTGAATTTCAAACAGTTTAAGATCTAACAACTAACAAAACACTGACCTGAGAATTTGAATTTTAAGTAACTTGTGAGTAACTTAAGATCCAACAATACTGCATTGTCCAATTTATTATGCCGATAGGTGTATATATGTTAGAATTTTGGGGTGGACTACCATCTATGCCTTTTCATCTACCGACGAGAATGAGACAAGTGTACTGTCCAGATTGATTATATGAGTGTCATCTAAAATTAATAATTAATAATTTCAAAAAAATAAAAAATAATTTAATTAACATGTGATAAGTAGAGTTAGTGATAGTTGTAAAAATTAAAATTAATCTTCAACTATTCGAAGATACAACTACTAGGTTAACTCCATCGATTATTAGATACAACTATTAGCTTAACACAAATGTGTCTAGAACTATTAGCTTAACTTCAACTCTAATCAAAGTTATATTGGATGACTATTACCTTAACTATTATATGCAACTATTATGTTAACTCCAATGATTCTACAACTATTAGCTTAACTACAACTCTAATTACTTACGGCTTAGTCCAAGTGCATTTGACATCTAGGAGTCTAGCTAATATGCAGTCATGTAAGAGTCGAACTCCAAATAAAATAGTTCGAACTCTTAATAAATTCCTCTGAACTCGTGTGATAACTGCACTTAGTGGCATGGTATTGTGCAACTCATGTGACACTCGAACTCCACCTACCAATTGGGATTCCACTTAATGTGCATAAGGCTTAGTCGAACTCCATTTAGAAGCTAGAAGTCACGATAACTCATAGCTCTTTTATTAACTACAATAAATTTATATTAGCTTAACTATTAGATACAACTATTAGCTTAACTCCAATGATTCTACAACTATGAGCTTAACTTCAACTCTAATTACTTATGGCTTAGTCCAAGTGCATTTGGCATCTAGGAGTCTAGCTAATGTGCACTCATGTAAGAGTCGAAATCCTAATAAAATAGTTCAAACTCCTAATAAATTCATCTGAACTCATGTGATAACTACACTTAGTAGCATGGTATTGTGCAACTCATGTGACAATCGAACTCCACCTACCAACTGGGAGTTTAGTTAATGTGCATAAGGCTTAGTCAAGATAACCTAGAGCTCTTTTATTAACCACAATAGATTTATATTAACTTTTAAATTAACTATTAATCGTTTGAACTCCTTATAAAAAATTATAAAAAATAAAAAAATAGCTCATATGATAACTGAACGTAATGGCATGGTAATGTGTAGTCCATGTGACAATTGAACTCCATCTAGCAGCTCGAAGTCGAGTTAATTAGTCAAACTGCATTTTACAGTTGGGAGTTGAAGTAAAGTGCAATTCGTGTGATAGTATAATTCCTAATAAAATCCTCTGAACTCCTAATAAATTCCTCTTAACTCATGTGATAACTGCACTTAGTGGCATGGTAATGTGCAAGTGATGTGACACTTGAACTCCACCTACCAATTAGGAGTCCACTTAATGTGCATAAGGCTTAGTACAACTCCATTTGGAAGCTAGAACTTAGGATAACTTGAAGCTCTTTTATTAACTACAATAGATTTATATTAACTTTAAAATTAACTATTAAATACAACTATTATCTTAACTCCAACATGATGATACAACTATGATCTTAACTTCAATTATGAGCTTAACAACCATTGTAACTTAAGTGGTTTTTATGTTAAATTAACTATTAGATACAAGTATATATTAACTTTTAACTTAACTATTAGATACAATTATTAGTTTAAATCCAATGATTCTACAACGATGAGCTTAACTTTAACTCTAATCGCAATTATATTGGATAACTATTAGATTAACTATTAGGTTAACTCCAATCATGATACAACTATTAAATTAACTTCTCTAGTGATATATTCCTCTGGACGTATTCCAAAAATATTAATCTTATTAATATGGTTATTGCTAGTTGATTACCATACATAATTCAAATATGCCCAAAAAAAAAAATAAGTGCTGCATGTTTACCGTATGGTTATGATCTTCCCCTATATCAGATGTATCCTAAAACCCATGTATGAAGTATGAAATATGGACTTTCATACTCAACAGGAACGACGAACTTTCTTTGCGGTCTTTTTTTTTCTGTCAATGTTAATCCCTGTTGGTTTTGGTGAAGGTTGAACGCTTTGTGCATCTGGTCAAAACCGATCAAAACTAAAAATACATGTCGATCTGTCATATTCAAAGATGTATTGTACAAATAGGATTGCTTGTCTCTTGATTCTGCTCGTCTTCCACTTGTATTTCATTTATATCGTTTACAAATAAACCAAAGAAAATTGACGCACGCAACTAAATCATGGAAAATGAACGCACTTAGAACCAGTTTTTTATAAAATCTGTTGCAGCTGGAAACAAAATAGAACCACGGGAAACATTTTTAACATTAAGTTGAGAAAAGTTGATCTGTTGGATCGCATCAATCAAACATGAAAAGACCTCATGATTTTAACTGCACATCTTCTATTCAATAGCTGTCATCCTACAGCAATATTTTCTAAATTTGAATTTGTTGTAGTTATGATCAGTGGCTATAAAAGCACAGGCTCAAAAAGGGCTTTCATGACCAAATGTTTAGTTTCCTTGTTGGCAACGCTGAAGCCATCCCGGTATATGTAGAGGAGGGGGAGGGCTCTGGTTATGTCAAAAGCATGTTTCCTGGCAGGCATTGGAATATTGCTGTCAGGTCTGAGAAGTTCCCAATTTAATTCTCTGATTATGTAATTGACCATGGCGTTGATATGATTGAGAGCATCTTCCTCTGTTGATCCGGGATTGTCTTTCTTCTCCACGAGCGCTATCAGCCTGCAGTAATCGCCATGCCAAGAACAGTATCAGCATCATCGATCATCCAATTCAAAACCAAAAACTTCTTGGAATTGCATTTGATATAGAAAGTGACAGATAGGTAGTACCTTGTAGCAGCCTATGTCACCTGGCAGTCTAAGGAAGGAAGATGCCAAATCATTGAACCTCGACGAAAAATCAATTCCCTTCAAGATGTAATGAGGAAGCTCTACGTCCAATGTCAGGACGGGTTGCAATGTCGCTACGCGATAAGCAGAGCTCACTTTCAAACGTTGGAAGAGAGCCGGTGGATCTAGATTGCAGATTCCCTGCATCCAAGGGTCAAGGAGCGAAGTCAATTGTTGACTCTGCTGCTTGTCTGTTGAATGTAGGAAATCTGCAATCAAGATAAGCTTAGGCGGTGGAGATACACTTTGCTACATACAGAAATCAAATTAACAAACTACCACGGCAATTTAACATTGTGACAATGAAATATTTATTTCTATATATGAATTCTTATTCTCCATACAGCCTTTCGAACATAGTTGAGCGTGTCTCGCCCTTGAGTCTTCTCCGCTTCTTGCGCCAATTCATTCACGGTTTCAAACAACACCATGTACACTCCTTTCATATATTCTGGAAGGCTCTCAGTCTCTGATAGATCCCATCTGGTCATACGACATTACACGCAGATTTTTTTTTGTCAAATCGATTACCTCCTGCAAAGGACTCCAGAAGCAAGCATATATTCTTCTAAAGTTTATTGAATTGAATTGATATCACCGGCACCACTGGGATTAGTCATACTTATTCTTATTGAACGATGGACGAAAATCCTGTTGAAATACGTCCATGTAATTCCTTGCTTCCAATGTTGGCAAATTTGTGTGCCAACCATATTCGAGAACGTCCCCTATCTGCAAGCCAGATGATTGAAACAGTAGAACACATGATATAACAATACCACATCGTGAAACAAACAAAAGTGAGAAAAATATGAGTACTGCTCACCTCCCGTGAAAGACTGGAGACAGGAATGTTTTGCAGAGCTTCTTTCAAATATGCTGAAGAGAAGATTTGAGCCTCTTCCATAACTTTCTCTCCAGGAAAGGCAACAAGGGAGGCCCGATATAAATTAAGAACGCTTCTCATCTCCCTCTCTGTCTGACTGGAATTAGAGCATGTAAACTGCCCATTTCGGTCTTCAAAAAGTTTCAAAACCTCTGAGAAATGAAATGAAATCGTTTATATACTTCCCAAAGAAAGGGATTACGTTGTACCTTGGAAGAGTTTTAAATTTAATTGCCAATCTGGCTGTCATACCGTGAGTGATTTATCAATATTAATATACCTGAGTAGTCGAAGAATTCGAAACCCCAAGGCTGTTGAGTTTAGATCAGCAACTACATGATGTCTCCCACAACCAATGCCTTTTTCGTTCTAATAACTGCATGCCAAAATAATTTCTAGTTATTTTCATGTTATAAGGCTCAAGCGTGGGTGGTATAAAGATAGCAGGTCTTGATTAAATCATTGGAAGATCCATGAAAATGTTGCATTGCAAAATATTAATAACATTAAAAATACTATTGCTTCTAAGTTTAAAGAAAAATTGTGGTGTGAGAAAGAGTTAGAGGCCAAAAGGAAATTAAAATATTATAAGGAGGTCATCAACCCTACTCTTGAAGATCAAAACTATCTCTCTTCTAATCAGTCCTAAGAAAAAAATTAATACAGCTAAGATAAGAACGAACTCGCATGAGCTCCACAGCTAAACTGGTGGTCGGACAGTCCCTAAAACTCCTTGGGTAGAAAGGATCTGCCACCTTTGTGAGAGTGAGAACATTGAAGATGAAAATCACTTCCTCTTAGAGTGCCCCGCATACACCCACATTAGATCTCAGTTTCATAATATTTGTTGCAATACCGACATTCCTAGCCTTTTAGCTTGTCAAAATTATAGTAAGCTCGGGAGGCTTCTCTCCAAGCTCTTTGAGCATAGAAATATAACTTTAAAACAAACTAATTAATTTTCTTCTTCAAGGTCGATAAACCAAATTTTAGTCTCAGGGGACGTTAACCATCATCATCATTACCATATATTAAATATTATCAATTAATGTTTGTATTGGAGGCCTCTTGTCTCTAGTTTATTTGGTATTTTAATAAAATAAAATAATATTAATTAAATAATAAACGTTATTTTTTTAATTTTAAATTAACTTGATAAAATAACATTGATTTTACAATAATAATGAGAAAAAGCTAAAAAATGATTTACAAATATAAATATGAAATTATTAAATTAATATAAATCCATCTTAATTGCTGACTTTGTATCCAATCTAAAATGAATAAGATGTGAAAATAACCTATAAACATAATCCAAAGATGCTTTGATATCATTTGTGAAATGTCTATCGATCCCCAAACGTTCAACGCTGTCTACCATCGAAATGTGTTGAATGAGATCATTGTGGGGACTCATTAATTCTCCATCTTCCGTAGACATTGAATTGAACATATCATTTACTTCCGAAATAAGTCAACCTGCATGTTCACGGTAGAGGTAGGAAGGTCTCTGGCGGATATTACATTAAAAACCGTAAATGAGTTGAGAAAATGAAGAACTTAATCAATTCTGACCATAAGCATTAATGAAATCTGAAGGAAAGAAAGAATAAATTGAGAAGAATCTATAAGTTACCGACGCCATGAGTGGTTGAGAGAGTTTATGTAATCATCGTCCCAGATGTAGGAATGATAATCACCTATGCGTCTTTGTACGGCCATCTTTAACAAACATGTACATTCGTTTATGCAAAGGACCTAAGGACCAACAACAAAGTTAATGGTTGACTTCGCTGTTTGTCACAGACCAACAACGAAGCAAATAGTTGATTACAGCTAAGTCAATGGTTGACTTCGCTGTTGGTACATCCAATGGACCAAAGTACATGTTTTTTAAGCTCAGGCTCAGGCTCTTTGTACATCAGATACAGCGGTGGTCAAACTCATTCCAGTGCAAGCTGGTGCGACAGATTGCAGCAAGAGTTGCAGGGATTGTTGTTGTATGCAACGATATCGGCAGGCACAAATGGCAAGCCAATGCAGGTACCATAGAAACAGGAGATAGCTGAAAATAATGAACTAAAATTTATGCTGTAGAACCACCCTGTTATATACAGATCAGCTTCTGGCCATTGACGATACAGAGATTCTGGCCATTGACGATGACGATACAGTTCAAGAGATAACATCACCCGATAATGTCCACATAAGATAGTTTATGGTACTTCCATGTATATTTATAAACGCAAATGCCTTGCTTTGTACTGATGTTCTTGCACGATCTACTTAAAAACACAGATTCCTACTATTGTCGCTTAAAGAGATACCTATCCTTGTCTCGATGCTCTCACCAATTTTATACGCTATTCACTGTTCCCTTTCCTTCGGGACGTTCTACAATTTTTTGCTCTCTTTTAGTCGTTTTTTTAATCCAAATTCCTTTTTTTCATAATGTGTTATTTTGTAATTTTATTTATTTATTTAATTACTTCTCAACATATTTAGAGTAATCTATTTATTTTAATTTTTGGATTTTGGATTTAGTTGGAATTTTTTAAATTAGTTTTTCAAAAATAGCTAGACTATTAAGAAAGAAAAATATTGAAATCATTTTCTCGCTTCCCAATTGTTTCAGAAACACGCTAGACAAAGCAAAAGATCCTATTGATCCCATACTCACGAAAGGGATATACTCAATTCCTTGTTCATGTGATGAAGCGTACATCAAAGACGGGAAGATCGATAAAAGCAAAGTTGAAGGAGCATTCAGCAGACATAAAACATGAAAGAACAAAAAATTCAGCAGTAGCTGAACACTTCAAAAAAACTAATCACTATATTTGCATGGAGAAGGCTAAGGTCTTAGCCCTGGAAGAACATTACAATAAGAGACAAATTTGTGAAGCTCTGGAAATAGAAAAACAACCAACTTCTTTTAACATGGATGATGGTTTAATTCTCAGCAAATGTTGGTCGTCTGGGCAGACCCAGGTTTACTATAATGAACCAACAACACCACTAGCTCATTGGCCCTTTCGGCGACAGACCGCGAAGCGGCCTGAAGTCTCACCCGAAGTGATCCTAATGGGTTGGCCAAAGACTCAAGTGTCTCGACCAGGTTCTGTATGGCGTCCTGTGTGCATCTCGCAGCTCTTCTTAGCTCGCGAGACCGCTCTTTCCTCTCTGCGATGTGCAGTTTCCTCTTACTCGCAATGATTCTAATACTTGTCACATCGCCACATCCTGGGCAACACGTAACTCTTTCCTCCACTTGATCCTTAACCGCAACACACCACAGCTCATCTGATGGTGCGATATCGCCTCCCTGCGATATCCTACCGCCGCGACTCAGCATACCTAGCGTTACTTGTGGTCAACTTACAGGACTCAATACACAAGGCTGTTTTATACTACGACTCTTAACTGTCTTAAGTGAAACTTAGACAGACCCTTATACAGAAAACTTAAAGAATTCGACTTGCATTTACCCTCTTAATATGCTGTGAACTAGATAACGCATACATACATTTACTGTAAGCAAAGTTCATGTAATGAATGACAGATCTAACAAGTAAACACAATCACATGAATCAAACACATAACACTCTGATTTTACGTGGTTCACTTCCAGGGTGGAAGTTACGTCCACAGAACTATGTTTTCTATATTATAACTTGAGAGAGGTACACAGTTCTACTGCACCGCATATGCAGCTAGAGATCTTCTACGTAACTCTGCACTCAGCCTGGAGCCCTTCTCTTCTAGATCTCTTCTCTATATTGCCTTCTTACAATATACTCTCATTCTCTCTCTCTCTTTGTCTATCAATCCCTGCGGATTGTTACAATATAAAATAACAGTAAGCTAACAGAGTACTGATAATCTGACTAGCTGGATGGCCTAAAATGCCCAAAATGCCAACATTTTACAATACAAATTACATCCCTTTATAGGCGGCCCGAAGGTCTCGCCATTACAACATTGTGGGCCTGTCCCAACAGTAACCCAAACCCTAACTAGTGACAGTCGGCATATCTGTACTTGGGGTAGCCGCTTTCCGTCACACCACTGCTCTATGTAGTCTTCTATGCTTCTCGCCACTGACCATGGGTACTATGCACCGCTTCCCTTCTTCTGTCCTTCATCTTCAATACCTCAGCCTCGTCGTTCCTTTTCCTTTATGAGGGTAGATGAGCCTTCCTGTCTTCGCCGCTGCCTTCAATGCAATGGTTGAGCTCTCTCTTCTCAACCGCTCAGGTACTGTTGTCTTCCTTGACTTCTCTGTTCCAATAGTCACGGTTTTCGGCTTTGCTCTGCAGCTAGAAACATGCTACGGCGTCGTAGCTTCACCTTATCTCTTCCTCTTCGCCAAACTGGCATCTTTTCCTGTAGCTGCGGGACTCTGCTCCAACATTCCCCTAACACTTACTTCTGGCTCGTCCCCGAGCCACTACCAACAAGCTTCTCCTGCTGTAGCTTCTCCTTAGCTTCCTGCGAAGTGCGCTGAAGCTTGTCCCGAAGTCCCGCGACTTCGTTCTCCATAGCTGCGACACGCTCTTTATAGTTTCTGTAACTTAGTTCGTTGGGCTCTCTTATCTTTCCTGCCCTCAGTCATGCTCTCGCTCTCGTCGCTTGTGAGGCCTTTTAAGGATTTTTCGGTCTTGAGAAGCCTTCCACAGATATCTTTTCCTCTTTATCTGGGTTAGAACTTTTATCACAAGGAAAATCTGTATCTTCCAGCCTTCTCAACATTTCATTCAGTCTAGAGCCTAATTATGCGAAAGGTAAACAAACTAGGAATTCCATTCCGAGAACAAGCCTTTGTCTGCATCTTGAAGTTCTGCTTGTTCTGTTTGTTTTCCCTTTCACTTTTCTTCTTAGCAACTCGCTCCAAGTATTCACGCTGCTTGGGTTCCGCATATTTTCATTCTTAACCTTTGGAACCTCTTGTTCTTCTCATAGCTGATGAGATAGGTTATCTTCCTTCTCCCCTTGCTTTCTTTTTCTCATTTTTACTTTCTTCCTAGCGGGAGATTTCTTCTCATCATTCCGCTGCTTTGCTTTCTTATCTTCAGTGATCGGCTCTTCTTTCTTCTTTTCTTCAGCAGAGACTTTGATGACATCTTCTACATCCTGCGCTTGACTCCTCATCCTTGGAAATTGTCTTACCTGTGATGTTCCTAATTTCACAACCCTAGGCGGCGTCGCCATAGCGGACATACGACCACCATGCTCGAAGCGTCTCAGACTGTCTTCTAAAGGTTCCTCCTCGGGCAGAACCCACTCGGTGTTATACTTTGGATTGGCAATGGCTGCAAACTCTAGAAATCACAGCACTCTGTAACGGAATTAGCTCTGTTCACGGAAAACTTAACAATGCACTCTATAGCTCTCAGCTCTTTGCAAAAGTAACCCTCCCAAATGAATAATTTCTGCTTTTATGCTGAAGGCTATAATCCCAGACGCAATGGTCATCTAGACTGAACCCGTCTGTCGTATTAATTGCTTGGACAAGACCACACCCATCATCCCGATCCTTAATAAATGCTGAAATCCGATCAATTTCCCTTGAAGCGTGTGTATGCATGCATCGGTCTTGTCGGAGATTTGCCAAATCTGGAAAAATTTATTATGCTATTGCCAAATCTATGGTAAAGTATACCGGTCATTTCCTCATTAACTGCCTGTCAGAAGGCGACTTGACTAGCCCTCTGTCTCGTTGCAACTAGGTACGTGGCAGGGAGAAACATTGCGCTACTGCGATGCCACACCGCATCACTTGCTCAATACAAACTTAAGCGTTTTTTTTTCAAAATGAACCATCCTTATGCGATTCCTGCTACTTAGAATACCTGCCGGTGTAGACTAATTCCCGGTGCGATGCCTCCTTTCAACTACACTAGACATCTGCACCATCTCAATTCTGAGTTAGGGCTGATAGGTGGAGTGGCTGTAAATATAAAGCTTAAGCCTACTGCCATTGATCATCGTGGGAAGAAGCTCCCCATTCAATTTGTTGAGCTGAACGGCTCCTCCCTCTATGACTTGCTGTATCAGATATGGCCCCAACCAATGCATCTTGAACTTCCCTGGAAACTTAAGAAATTTACTGTCATGGAAGAGTACTAGTTCTCCGATCTGAAGAGTCTTACTCTTAATGTGCCTGTCATGCTAAGATTTTTCTCGTGCCTTCTGCACTTTCTGATGGAATCCGGGGATGAATCTGTCTTCCTCTAAGGCAAGCAGCTGTGTTAGCCTTTCCTGCACCGTGTCTGTATCAGCCATTCCAGTGATCTGAACAATTCTTAAACTGGGAAGAATATACTCCATAGGCATAACAGCCTCCTGTCCATACACCAAGCTGAAAGGTGTGTGTCTTGTAATTTTCTTACATGTAGTCCTATATGCCCATAATACAGCGTTAACTCTGAGGTCCCAACCATTCCTTTGGATGTTGCATATCTTAGTAAGAGCATTTT
>LPNX010478241.1:277863-288176 GCA_001517045.1 Pseudotsuga menziesii | reverse complement strand
TTTTATCACAAGGAAAATCTGTATCTTCCAGCCTTCTCAACATTTCATTCAGTCTGGAGCCTACTTATGCGAAAGGTATACAAACCAGGAATTCCATTCCAAGAACAAGCCTTTGTCTGCATCTTGAAGTTCTGCTTGTTCTGTTTGTTTTCCCTTTCACTTTTCTTCTCAGCAACTCGCTCCAGGTATTCTCGCTGCTTGGGTTCCGCATATTTTCATTCTTGACCTTTGGAACCTCTTGTTCTTCTCTTAGCTGATGAGATAGGTTATCTTCCTTCTCCCCTTGCTTTCTTTTTCTCATTTTTACTTTCTTTCTAGCGGGAGATTTCTTCTCATCATTCCGCTACTCTGCTTTCTTATCTTCAGTGATCGGCTCTTCTTTCTTCTTTTCTTCAGCAGAGACTTTGATGACATCTTCTACATCCTGCGCTTGACTCCTCATCCTTGGAAATTGTCTTACCTGTGATGTTCCTAATTTCACAACCCTCGGCGGCGTCGCCATAGCGGACATACGAACACCATGCTCGAAGCGTCTCAGACTGTCTTCTAAAGGTTCCTCATCGCGCAGAACCCACTTGGTGTTATACTTTGGATTGGCAATGGCTACAAACTCTGGAAATCACAGCACTCTGTAACGGAATTAGCTCTGCTCAGGGAAAACTTAACAATGCACTCTATAGCTCTCGGCTCTTTGCAAAAGTAACCCTCCCGAATGAATAATTTCTGCTTTTATGCTGAAGGCTATAATCCTGGACGCAATGGTCATCTAGATTGAACCCATTAGTCGTATTAATTGCTTGGACGAGACCACACCCATCATCTCGATCCTCAATAAATGCTGAAATCCGATCAATTTCCCTTGAAGCGTGTGTATGCAGGCGCTGATCTCATTGAAGATTTGCCAAATCTGGAAAAATTTATTATGCTGTTGCCAAATCTACGGTAAGGTATACCGGTCATTTCCTCATTAACTGCCTGTCAGAAGGCGACTTGACTAGCCCTCTGTCTCATTGCAACTAGGTACGTGGCATGGAGAAACATCGCGCTGCTATGATGCCACACCGCATCACTTGCTCAATACAAACTTAAGCGGTTTTTTTTTTCTTTTCAAAATGAACCATACTTATGCGATTCCTGCTACTTAGAATACCTGCCGGTGTAGACTAATTCCCGGTGCGATGCCTCCTTTCAACTACACTAGACATCTGCACTGTCTCAATTCTGAGTTAGGGCTGATAGGTGGAGTGGCTATCAATATAAAGCTTAAGCCTACTGCCATTGATCATCGTGGGAAGAAGCTCCCCATTCAGTTTGCTGAGCTGAACGGCTCCTCCTTCTGTGACTTGCTGTATCAGATATGGCCCCAACCAATGCGTCTTGAACTTCCCTAGAAACTTAAGAAATTTACTGTCATAGAGGAGTACTAGGTCTCCGATATGAAGAGTCTTATTCTTAATGTGCCTATAATGCCAAGCTTTTTCTCGTGCCTTCTGCACTTTCTAATGGAATCCAGCGATGAATCTTTCTTCCTCTAAGGCAAGCAGCTGTGCTAGCCTTTCCTGCACCGCGTCTGTATCATCCATTCCAGTGATTTGAGCAATTCTTAAACTTGGAAGAATATACTCCATAGGCATAACAGCCTCCTGTCCATACACCAAGCTGAAAGGTGTGTGTCTTGTAATTTTCTTGCATGTAGTCCTATATGCCCATAATACAGCGTTAACTTTGAGGTCCCAATCATTCCTTTGGATGTTGCATATCTTAGTAAGAGCATTTTCTAAAATATTATTAAAGGCCTCCACCGTACCATTAGCTTGTGGGTGGTAGGGAGTGCTCTTATGGTGCTGTGTCTGGAATTCTTCCGTCAAGGCCTCAATGGTGCGATTCAAGAAGTGTGTGCCTTGATCGCTCATCAAAATTACTGGGCATACAAATCTAGTGATGATGTTTTAAAAAATGAACTGTGCAGCTGTAGCAGCATCACAATTTCTTACTGCTTTGGCCTCTGCCCACCTGGTGAGGTACTCTGTTCCAGTGATGATATATCTCGTACCAGTTTGTTTTCCTGGTGGGTTGATAGGACCCACAAAGTCTATAGCCCACTTGTCAAATGCGCGCAACGTAACCTGCGGTTGCAGCGGCATTTCATCTCATCGTGAAGGTTTTCCTACCCTCTGGTAGATATCGCAGCATCTGTAAAAGTCCTTGTTGGTCGTTTGGGTAGACCTGGGTTTACTATAATGAACCAACAACACCCTTAGCTCATTGGCCCTTTCGGAGACAGACCGCGAAGCGGCCTGAAGTCTCACCCGAAGTGATCTTGATGGGTTGGCCAAAGACTCAAGTGTCTCGACTAGGTTCTGTATGGCGTCCTGTGTGCGTCTCGCAGCTCTTCTTAGCTTGCGAGACCGCTCTTTCCTCTCTGCGATGTGTAGTTTCCTCTTACTCGCAATGATTCTAATCCTTGTCACATCGCCACGCCCTGGGCAACACGTAACTCTTTCCTCCGCTTGATCCTTAACCGCAACACACCACAGCTCCTCTGATGGTGCGATATCGCCTCCCTGCGATATCCTACCACCACGATTCAGCGTACCTAGCGTTACTTGTGTTCAGCTTATAGGACTCAATACACAAGGCTGTTTTATACTGCAACTCTTAACTGTCTTAAGTGAAACTTAGACAGACCCTTATACAGAAAACTTAAAGACTTCGACTTGCATTTACCCTCTTAATATGCTGTGAACTAGATAACGCATACATACATTTACTATAAGCAAAGTTCATGTAATGAATGACAGATCTAACAAGTAAATACAATCACATGAATCAAACACATAACACTCTGATTTTACGTGGTTCACTTCCAAGGTGGAAGTTACGTCCACAGAACTGTGTTTTCTATATTATAACTTGAGAGAGGTACACAGTTCTGCTGCACCGCATATGCAGCTAGAGATCTTCTGGGTAACTCCGCACTTATCTTGGAGCCCTTCTCTCCTAGATCTCTTCTCTATATTGCCTTCTTACAATATACTCTCACTCTCTCTCTCTCTCTGTGTCTATCAATCCCTGCAGATTGTTACAATATAAAATAACAGTAAGCTAACAGATTACTGATAATCTGACTAGCTGGATGGCCTAAAATGCCCAAAATGCCAACCTTTTACAATACAAATTACATCCCTTTATAGGCGGCCCGAAGGTCTCGCCATTACAACACTGTGGGCCTGTCCCAACAGTAACCCAAACCCTAACTAGTGACAGTCGGCATATCTGTACTTGGGGTAGCCGCTTTCTGTCACACCACTGTTCTCTGCAGTCTTCCATGCTTCCCGGCACTGACCCTGGGTACTATGCACCGCTTCCCTTCTTTTGTCCTTCATCTTCAACACCTCAGCCTCATCGCTCCTTTTCCTTTATGAGGGTAGCTGAGCCCTCCTGTCTTCGCCGCTGCCTTCAATGCAGTGGTTGAGCTCTCTCTTCTCAGCCGCTCAGGTACTGTCGTCTTCCTTGACTTCTCTGTTGCAACAGTCATGGTTTTCGGGTCTGCTCTGCAGCTAGAAACATGCTACGACGTCGTAGCTTCACCTTATCTCTTCCTCTTCGCCAAACTGTCTATCCTCCAAACTGGCAGCTTTTCCTGTAGTTGCGGGACTCTGCTCCAACAGCAAATCCTAGAAACCTATTTTAAACCTTCTAAAGAAACAACAGCCTACCGACATTAGTCTTAAAAACAAAATTAAAAAAAAAAAGAAAAAAAATTTAAAATTAAATAATAACCAATATTAATAAAGGATATTTGCACATAATCAATAATGAGCCAAACATTCTCCTGATGATGGACTTGATTGAGTAGTCCTAAAGGTAAGTAGAGTACAAAAACCATACACAGGTCCTCCATACTAGCTCATCTCAGTGTTTAAATTGTGTCTTTGAATCAGAAAAAGTTTTAAACAACTAACTATCCTATAAACCTAATTTATGTAATTTCCATGGTTAGTATAAATAATTCTAAGATTTTTTAAAGATTTTTAACTAAATTCTTTGAACCAAATAAAACAAAAAGAAAAAAACATTTTACAAATATTACCTCTAACAAAAAAACCTTTACTTAATTCCAACCAAATACCATCCAAAATCCAAAAATATAATAAATACCTATTTTTCTATTTAAAATAACTAAAAACCATAAAAATAAAAACTAAAATAACTATTTTTTTTAATAAATTATTTTAATACCTTTTTTCTTAAATAAGTATTATTAAGAATTTGAACTCTAATTTTTCATTTAAAACATTTCATCTAAATTACTTATTACCCAATACTTTGACTCCATAGAATACATTTTTATATTTTTTATTTTAATATATTAAAATTTTAAGAATACATTTTTATATTTTTTATTTTAATATATTAAAATTTTAATATTGAATAGACAATTCATCAAAGGTTGTAATCCACATATCATCATAAATATCAGCCTAAAACCTTCATGCTCACTCTACATTTTATTAATTATCATTTAGTTTAAATTTATTAAATATTTAAAAATAATAATTAAACCTGGAATTTAATATGTTCACTTTTCTTATTACTTCAAATTCTATTCACAATTGTAGTTTTGTTTTATTTCCAATTTATTAATATTTAAATGATAAAAAATATTAGCATATTAAATGATAAAAAATACAAACTTAAATATAGAGTTGGATATTGAAAATGTATTCACTTATTATTAATTTTTTACTATTTGTTTAAATATATTTAAACATAATCTTTAATTTTAATAAGGTGCATAATGAGTTTTATATTATTTTAGGATTAAAATACAAAATAACAGACATTTTAGTCATTATAGCAAGTGTATTTATATTTTAAAAACTTAATTTATGAAGGTAAATTATCTTAATTTTTAACTTTTAATCACTTAAATTTTAATAATAAAATGTAAATCTTTTAATTATTTTTACTATTTGTTTAGGTATATTTAAACATAATCTTTAACTTTAATAAGCTGTTTAGTGAGTTTTTATAATATTTTATTAAATTTTAATAATAAAATGTAAATCTTTTAATTATTTTTACTATTTGTTTAAGTATATTTAAACATAATCTTTAACTTTAATAAGCTGTTTAGTGAGTTTTTATAATATTTTATGATTGAAATACAAAATAACATACATTTTTACCATTATGGCAAGTACATTTATGTTTTAAATTCCATTTATGTTTTAAGAATTTAATTTATCACGGTAAATTATCTTAATTTTAATTTTTAGTTATTTAAGTTTTAATAATAAAATCTAATTTTTTTAATGTTTAAAAGATTGTCAGTTAAGATGGATAGATATTAGTTTAAGAGAAAATTTGGAGACAAATTCTAACTCATAAAACTAAATAAAACAATATGATTTCTTTTAGGGATATCAATTCCCACCTTAAAAAGATTTATAGATCCCCCAATGTCATAAACAACACTCAAACCCTTTTTACAAGGAATATTTTTTTCTTAAGAAGAGAGAGTTTGGGGTTAAGCCCCTCACAAAAGGAAAAAGTAAGGAAATTGAAGGCTATCAAGCATAAATGCTAAAAAATGGAGGGGTTATCCTCATCGCTCACATTCACAAGGTCTCCATTCTAATAGTAAAGCAAGCTGTCCCTAAATCAGCCACTCAAATCCTCATTGTTCCTATTTTTAAAGAAGTCATAAAAACAACCCATTTGCTCATTAGGCCATTATGATTAGCCCTCTTTAGCAAAATTTCTATAAAAGAAAATCATCATGTAGCTAGAAAGCCAAAGAAAAATTGCTAAAGGTCAAGCCATATTTAGTAGTTATGATTCAATTGTGGACCATCTTGTTACACTTAGGATCACTCTCCTATGTGTTGGAACAAGAAGATTTGCTAGCTCATCACATCTATGGATATTCTAGAGACATACAATTATTTGGTTTTGGTCGATTGATGGGTCGACTAGGTTTTTGACTTGTTAGATCAACTAACCCATGAACAAGCCAACTAACCAAATGACCAAATAGACTATTGGAACAAAGCCATTGATTATGGAAAATATTTCAAGGAAACCATTATGTGTGATGACCCAAGTATGTGGACATGATATTCCTTAGAGTTGATTACATCTTGGAGCTATAAAAGAGTGATCACCCTTGTGTGACTGTGTGGTGACACAATATGTTAAACTTGTGAGAAGTGAGCAATAAATTTCACTGTATTGTTATTTTGTGCTTAAGTGATGGAAGGTTATGTTTAGACACCACCTCTCGTTGGAATTTCTTAATCTTGTTGATTTTTTATATGTCTTTAATCTTCTGATTTTCTCCAACATGGCATCAATGTTGTTGGTTTGAGACAGAACCTCTTCTCTTCAAGTATGTTGGCGTTATTCAAAATTTTATTTTATGACTAGGGATGAGGTCAACAACATACTATGGTAAGTGGAAATAAACCTAAGAGCTTTATCTACAAGATTAGAATATTCATAAACATACATTCAACATGTTACTAGACTCTATCTAGAAACCAAAACATGAAAGAAAGAGGAGGAAGAAGGATTTGTACCTTTTTTCAAAGTTTGATCCTAGCTTCACCCTTAATACTATTCCAATATGCTCTTTGATTCCCAACTTCAACTTGCAATATAGATAAAGAAACCTTCCTCAAATATTTTTGACAATAAACAAGAGTTCAAATGGTATAAATCCTATATGTAAGATTAATAACTTAAACAATGTTTAATATAATCAAAAGACAATTTATTAAAGTCAACAATCCAACATTGAACACATTGTTTTGGGGAAGGGAAAGATGTCATAATTCCATTATAACAATGAAATAGTACTAGCCATTTACTCAATCACAACCAAACACCTTTCAAAATCCAAATACTGATTCAATTTGCACTTGCATGCTAACAATCCCACTCCAATATTCCATATGTAGTAAAATACGAGATCAATTGAGGGAAATGATCTCAACAATAAGGGGATGGCGATCAACAACATGGAATATTGATATGAATGGGGACATATGAGTGTAGTGATTCATGATCCATTAATCATAGTCTTATTGTGATGGGCACCCCCCTCCTTGGACCGTATCATCTCCTTATAATTTTTATGGAGATAGTTTCCAAGTAGTTCTTGAACAAAAATTGGTTGGAAACTTCCATAAATGCTCTAGTTTCGAATTTTATTTATTATTTTTTCATGGTTTTTTGAGGAATTTGTGCCTTGGTCTAGGGAGACATGTGAATGGTTTGTCCTTTGATAGTATGAAAAAGTGGGAATGAGCACTTTAGGATTGCAACTTTATAGGAATACAGGAAAAGGAGATGGAGTCTTTATTTCAATGATTAGGGCCATCATTAGGAGTCAAATCATAAGGTTTTTTATCTCTTAGTGTGTTTTTTATGAATGATCAGTGACACTCAAGTGTTATCTTTTGAATTGTTGTCATGGACAGAAAAGTGATGATTTGAGATATAAATTATGCCCTCTAATGTGTGAGGTCAAAAAGGATGTTGATGGCTGAAATACATTACAATCACCAATGGAATGGGATTCAATGTAACAATGTTGAGATTCCCAATCATTAGCTCCAAAAAACACATGAAATAGAGAATAAGGTGTCATACATACATTTCCTTTTCCTTGAGATGGGAATATCCATGCTCAAAGTGTGATAGAGCATGGCTTCCAAATTGTATACATTGCAAATCCATGACATAAAAATTTGATACTGATCATGACCGTAAAATAATACACAATTTATTCATGTGATATATAATGAAGAAGATCATGGCCACGAAGATGATACACAGTGGATCCATGTAAATCAAGATATCATAGCCACAAACCGATACACAATGGATCTATGTCTCAACATGCATCGGGAGAATGAACTGTAGTCAAGGTGAGTACTAGTTCTCCTAATGGTGCCAAAGTTATATTATGTGTGGTACAATCTTGCATAATTAGGCAAATAGAAAAATGTTGAGATTTTGTATTTGGCCCAATTTTTTCCACCCAAACCACTGAGATGTACGATTCAAGATACCCATGTGTATAAATTTCTTGAATTTGAACACTTGTAGAATCTATTAAGAAGGATACAATGTTGTATTTCCACTACCCAATAGTGAGGGAACTTGCCACTGATAGTTGTAAACCCTGTGGTACTACGGATACTCTAGATCCTATTCCCAACACTTGATGAGTTCAAGTCAATGGGAAGGGATATATTGAAAGGGAGGCATTAGGGAATCCTCCGTTAACCAACATGAGAAAATATAAAGGGCTTATTTGACTTCAGAAAGAGACCGGGACAATTTTTTGCAAAACAGACCATCTACTACATCTCTTGCATGCACTAGATGTAAATTAGACACATGTAATTAGATCCCTTGAAAAACATCCAATAATGAAAGCTATTGACAAAGGAAAGGATGTCCACCAATAATGGAATCCATAACATGAGTCCTAATGTGAATAGATTTCTTGATGTTGAACATTATGGGAAACAACTCTATCAACGACCGATTATCTATTGAGCATAAGGTTACCTACCAATTATGTAAACAGTTCCAGGGTGCTATCACTCTAGCTTAATTCCTCAAAGAAAATGAGTTTTCATATATTAGACAACACCTACCAGTGAGAAGTAAATGGGGACCCTCCACACAAGCACAATTCTAATCACTGGTTCCAATGATACAGTGTTGAGAACAAATTGACATCAGGGAATGGATGACACATGAGGTCAAAGAAATTGCAAAATGGTTGACTTAGGCTTGGACGATATGTGAACAAAGAGCATGGCACGATAGTGACTTGGGAAGCACTTTGACATAAAGGGAACAATGAAATAAATCCACAATGTAGGAGACATTGGCATATTCTCCATAATATTAGAAGAGTAACCAATCAAAGAAGTAAAAAAAATGGGATCATTGTTTAATTCCTAATGCCATACTAGGACCCACCTTGCTAAGAAAACACAAGAGTTGTACTTTTTTCAAGGATGATTTGAATTTTTACCACCAAATAAGAAATATTTGATATCTTCACCCCACCTCTCCTTTTTTTAATAAAATTTGATTTTTTGTCTTTTTCATATTTTAAAGCCCGAAAAAAAATAATAGAATGGTATAGTATAGTGGAAGAAATGAGTGTCACAGGGATTGCAACTATGTTCCAAGTGCAAGGAACATACTTATGAAAAAAAAATGAAAAAAGGTTCCATGAAAGAGTTGAACACTCATCAACATGTTTCTTCTGAGGATAGAGTCTAGATTGCAAATGCAATAGATGCAAGTGACTAGAAACATGATGAATGCAATGGTCGTATGAGTGTTCAGCATAGCTGTGCAAGTATCTATGAGCAAAAACGAATGCATAACAAACAAATTTAGGATCCTTATGTGGAATGAATAGAAATATATGAGAAAGAGAGGCATGTGACTTCTTCTCAAAGTCATGGTAAAACTAAAAAGGCTCACAAGCCTATGAGAAAAACTCAACATGGGAACTAAAATGACAAGAGGGCAATGACTAGGGTGTCACATGCTAGGTAGGATATGTTCCTGGACATGTGAAAAATGCATATAGAAATGGATAACACATCAATATCCAACAATTTTGACCCTATGGCGAATTTAGGTGCAAAATGGTTCAAATGCATAATAATAGAGGGGATGTTAAAGATATTTTCACCCCACTAGGTGAATCACACTTTGTATGGCCTTCCCATGTCCCGCTGTAGACTCTTTAGACCCAATGGACCACATTTTATCCTTTGATGTATCATTGATCATTCCCAAAACTATATAAACTATGATATATGCGGCTTTTTCCCCGATAACCGCGTACATACGCTGGTTTGACCCCTATAGTTGCGTACATCGGGATGTGTGCATAGTCCAAATTCTTTTGGAGTTTTCCTTGACATGGATCCGACTCATATGACTCCTGGCCTTACATATACCTTGAGATCCCTCGGATTCGACCCTTCATTGTCCCTTGTGAATCTATATAAGGAACCCCTTGGTACATTAAAAGGGATGTGAGATAAGAGAGAATTGAGAGTACTGAAACTATAGTCCATTGTTGCTAGAACTTATGCTTGAGTCTGCATCCCTTTGTCCCTTGGAGCACTGTTGTGTTCTTCCCAAGCTTTCCTTTTGCTAGTAAGCTTGCTATCGGAGTGATGGAGGAATGAGGTGGTGGAGGCCCAAGTGGGGGATTCAGTTTCTCCGGTTCACAGACGTGCCATCAGAGGTTGTCACTTATA
>LPNX010478241.1:251683-277673 GCA_001517045.1 Pseudotsuga menziesii | reverse complement strand
CATTTTACATATTCCAATGGATACAATATTCATTCAAATACACATTACTAGACAGGAAAAGATATTTCTATTAATATGAATCAGAGATTACAAGTGACAACCTATGACGGCACGTCTTCGAACCGAAGAAACTAAATCCCCCACTTGGGCCTTCACCACCTCAATCCTCCATCACTTCGATAGCAAGCTTACTAGCAAAAGGCAAGCTTGGGAAGAACACAACAGTGCTCCAAGGGACAAAGGGATGCAGACTCAAGCATAAGTTCTGGAAACAATGGACTATAGTTTTGGTACTCTCAATTCTGTCTTATCTCCCATCCCTTTTAATGTACCAATGGGTTCCTTATATAGCTTCACAAGGGACAATGAAGGGTCGAATCTGAGCGATCTCAAGGTATATGTAAGGCTAGGAGTCATATGAGTTGGATCCATGTCAAGGAAAACTCCAAAAGAATTTGGACTATGCACACATCTCGATGTACGCGACTATAGGGGTCAAACCAGCGTATGTACGCGGTTATCGGGGAAAAATCCGTGTATATCATAGTTTATATAGTTTTGGAGATGATCAATGATACATCAAAGGATAAAATGTGGTCCATTGGGTCTAAAGAGTCTGCAGGAGGACAGGGGAAGGCCATACAAAGTGTGATTCACCTAGTGGGGTGAAAATCTCTATAACAGATGCCCCCTAATGTATGAGATCAGAGGGGTTATACGATGGCCGAAATACATTATAAGTCCATCCCAGAAGTGAAGTGATGAAGGTACCCAAATGGAAGACCAGCCACCCAATCAGCATAATACCATAATACAACTCTGCATATAACTGTGAATACATATAGCAGTCCCGGATACATAAGAGTACAATGGCCATGAATAGGCATGAAACATGATAACACATATGTGGTCATCGCCACGTACAATATACATAGATCAAAATCTCCATGATGAAGATATACAAAGGACCATGATCTCCACATAGGCTGAAGATATATAACAGATCAAGATCTCCATAGTGGCTGGAAATGTCTAACATATACTGGAACAAGTCACGAGAGCTGAAATCTCATGAACATTGGCACGATCAAGGAGGTAGCATATAGTGGATGCCACCAATTTGGAAGGTCTTCTACACACACCGCTACGAGTACATGTCCTACTATGCGAATAGAGGTGTCGAGGTCGAACATAGTAGTCCATCGTCTAATTACCGGTCATTGATGTATACCGTTAACAGATGCGAGATCACCCACCAATAATGAAAATGGGAATCAAGGTACTAGAGTGCAAACTAACAAGTGTGAATAAACGTGTTGAGGTCGAAAACTTGAGAGAATTCATCGATCAGGGGACATTGATGTATTCCCAAAACTGTCGATGGCGAGAGAACCTGCCACTGATGAATGCAAGTCTCAAGGCACTCAAAATGACTCTAGATTCCAATCCCAGAATAAATGATCTGAAGTCGATGGGATGAAATCCGCTGGAAGGAGGGCATTAGGGCATCCCCCATCATCCAACATGAGGTACTCAGCAAAGCTGTATAATGTGGAAGGACTCGATCATAAGGTGCACAAACCAGTAACTGTACTGGGAATGGCCGACATGCAAAGTCAAGATAACTGAGGAATGGCCGACTCAGGTTTCAACTTCCTTCGAACAAGAGCATAACGGTGTATGGTGACTGAATGAAGGAAGCATAGACTCGATATACAAACTGGGACATATCTATGATGCAGGAGGCATCAATAGAGGCTCCATAGGGACTGGAAGCTTAACCGGTCGGTGGAGATAAAACTTAGATAAACGAGTACAGCTCCTAAGTCAAACTATAACCCAACCAATGGATGTGATATACAGTGCTTTGTTCGAAGGCGACACGACTCGACAGCTGCCAAAGATAATATCTTTTCTTGTCCGAATTTTTGGTTTTTTAATTTTTTTGGTCTTTTTTAGTTATTTGAAAAGCTTGAAAAAAGAATAAAATAGCTTTATAGTTACAAACTAGGAGGAGACGAGTGTCATTTAGGGAAAACAAACTAGTTCCAAGAAGTGGAACATACCTATTCTCAATGCAAGGATACATGTGTAGGATATCGACACTCGGGGGAAAATCCCCTCCCGGTAAAAGGGAATCAAGCTGCAAAAGATATAAATAAAGGCTCTGCATGGCTAGACATGAGACAAGCTCGGGCTATATGGCTGAAACGCAATGTCAGGGGAGCCAGTACAAAGCTCAATAAGACAGGCAAAGCTCATGATAATGCATCCACAACTTGATACAAGGGGAGTCTGGGGGGTCATGGCCAGCATAAGATCAAGAGGAGTATGAGGCTCTTGCTAAATGTCATGGAAATACTATACAACGGACTCCCACACCCTAAAGGAGAAACATCGGCATGGGCACCAAATGCAAATAAGGCGCTAACTAGGGTACCCATGTAAGGTGAGGCTCTACCACTCATATCATGCCACTTCTATAGCAGCAAGAAGGTTCCGTGACATAATAGAGTGGGTTCGTACCTAAGGATATAGTGACATGGTCATAAGGTCATGCAAAATGCAAACGGTGGTGAACCTAACCTATATGCCAGTGTAGACGTTATACCTGAGATAAGCACGAACGGTCTCTCGTCACAAAAGAAGCATCCAACAGACAACTTCAAACCTAAGGAAGACCCAACCACACTCACAACCCACCCAGCAACTTCCCACAACATCAAACTCACCAAAACGGAGGATGTACACGACTGTGTAAAGAACAGCTGTGTATGTACGTGACTTTTGGACAACAATCCGCGTATGTACGGGACTGTTGTCCAAAAACCCGTGTATACAGAGAAGGCAGTGGTAAAAAGTAGGTCAAGGCCAAACCAATAAAGGAGAGTGTCAATGGACAAACATACTATAAAATGTGACACAGAAACAGAGAGAACCGGAGAGCAAATCAATAATATCAAGCCCATTGTGCCCCCAACCCCAAAGAAAAACAAGGAACATCCCCAGCCGAGTTTCCAATTCTGTTACGGAGAGAAATTCCTATGGCTTGGGGTACCATAACAGACAGCTAGACTCCATAAATCAATCTTTCCCAATATGCAATAGAAATAAAAACATCTAACACTAAAGGATCGAACCTCGTACCTTATTCCGGACGGTTGAAGTAGATCCCCGTTGAGCTTTCCAATCTTCAGCTTGAATTGTAGTAGCACGTACTCAACAACAAGTAAACAATACAAGCATACTATATTTCATGGTGTTAGATCTATTCTAGCATATATAATCAATAATGTAAAATCATTTGACATATTCCAATGGATACAATATTCATTCAAATACACATTACTGGATAGGAAAAGATATTTCTATTAATATGAATCAGAGATTACAAGTGACAACCTCTGATGGCACGTCTGCGAATCGGAGAAACTGAATCCCCCACTTGGGCCTCCACCACCTCAATCCTCCATCACTCCGATAGCAAGCTTACTAGCAAAAGGCAAGCTTGGGAAGAACACAACAGTGCTCTAAGGGACAAAGGGATGCAGACTCAAGCATAAGTTCTGGCAACAATGGACTATATTTTTGGTACTCTCAATTCTCTCTTATCTCCCATCCCTTTTAATGTACCAAGGGGTTCCTTATATAGCTTCACAAGGGACAATGAAGGGTCGAATCCGAGCGATCTCAAGGTATATGTAAGTCCAGGAGTCATATGAGTCGGATCCATGTCAAGGAAAACTCCAAAAGAATTTGGACTATGCACACATCCTGATGTACACGACTATAGCGGTCAAACCAGCATATGTACGCGGTTATCAGGGAAAAATCCGCGTATATCATAGTTTATATAGTTTTGGGGATGATCAATGATACATTAAAGGATAAAATGTGGTCCATTGGGTCTAAAGAGTCTGCAGCAGGACAGGGGAAGGCCATACAAAGTGTGATTCACCTAGTGGGGTGAAAATCTCTATAACAGGGGATGCTTAAACCCATTTGAAAGTTTCCTAATATAGATATTCAGATTGATTAACGTGTCAATAATGATCCTTAAGAAACCATGAATCTAGTTTAAAATTTTATATCCAAGAAATAAAAATTTACCAAGATCATATCTATAAAATTTGAAAAGAAAGATCTGATAAGGGTCACTTTGGTAGGGGTATTTTCAACTTCGATATTTTCAACAATATTCATTACCAATCTAGAGTTTACCAATGAATACTCAAGAGTGATGAGACCTAAGGACCTATAAACAACAAGCTTAAAAGCATGAGGAAGATCGAAGTTGGAATCAATAATGGAATCTATGGAAACATGCTCATCATTATAGAAGTCAAAGAATCTACTAACAAAAACAAACACATCGAGAAAACCAAATTGTATCTCAATGGTGGAATACAAAGAACAAAAATTTCTACCATGTGAGAATTAACAAATAGTAAGATCATGCTCAAAAGAAAAATCGGGACTAGATTTGATTAAAACTAGGTCCAATCCATGGATATGATCATTTGAAAGGACATAAGTATCGAAGGGAATTATAGAATCAATCATAGCCTCTATGAGAGGTTTGTCTTAGGGAAGTATGTCATCCTAGAGATAGCACATGTCAGAACATTCATTTGGACCAATAGGGTGGAGAGCTTGCTTCAATACTCCCACTAGATTAATGACTTGGTCAACTACTAGAACTATGTCCCAAGAAGGTGAGCATGAATGAAGAATATTTTTCTTAGTAGAAGATAGACACAAGAGATATGAGGCCACATAATTTACATGTGGTATGGTAGTGTTTGCTGAAATTCTAGGAACACACAAAGGGGATACTTGGTCTAAAGTCGAGACACGAGGAGGATAAAAAAAAGAAAGATGATCAGTAGTGACAATGCTTCTATTGTGAGGAAAATGCATCACATGAAAGAGTGTAAACACCACAACATTCATAGCAAATACATAATCACACCCCAGGAGTGTATTGAAGTGCAATGGGCTCTCTATAACCATAAAAGTTACTAAGGAAATATTTCCACCCATTGTAATAGGAAACTAAGGGAGAAACCACATAGCTTAAATAGATCTTCTATCAAAATAAAAAACTAATAAAAAACCGACATGAGGTTGGGAGAAACCACTCCTCTCTAACAATATGCAGATAAAATATTGATAGAGGCTCCTTCATTTACAATGCAACGTTGGAAATTTTGATATTTAACTTAAACCTTTATTTGGAAAGGTGTATCTGAATGAAGACTAGGCCCAACTAGGCTATTCCATTCAAAGGAAATGATCCTAGATATTGGTGGGGGCTCATTAAAAGTGAATGAAGTTACCACTTGTACAAAAATATCTAAACAGATACTGAAGAAACTTGAGCAATAACTACTTCACTCTCCAAAGGAAGAGTAAGTCTAACCAAAGGTTGCTTTAATTTAACAACTTGAATGTTTTCACTATCCAAAGGAAGAGTGGGGTTTATTGAGGATTGCATTAGTTTTACCATTTTATCAACCAAAGGTTGAATAGTATGTTGGGAAACTATAGATATCTCAGGCGAAAAAGACCCTTTGGACATGGACCACCCTCTTCATACCTGTAAAATAGAAGGGATCATGTGAGGAAGGTGATATCCTTTACAAATATTACAAGGGAACTTAGGCTTGTGTCCTATTCCTTTAGGCTTCTCAACAATATCAATATTCTCAACATGACTATCATTAGCTAGAGGCTTTCTCTAAGAATGAATTATAGTGGTTGGTTGCTCAAAGTCAAAATATTTTTTACTCAGGGATCACACTTTTTTTTACCTCTAGAAGTGCAGGGCACAGATGAGTAAGATGGCCTCCTTAAAAATATTACAAAGGAACTTAAGATTTTATTTATTAGGTTTGTCAACTATGTCAACATTCCGAGACTGACTTGTAGTGGCTGGATTTCTCTTCCCGACATGACTTGCAATGATTGGTTTCTTTCCTGTAGCATGACCTATAATGGATGGTTTCTTGTCTCCAATATAACTTATGTTAATTTATTGTAACTTTGGAAGATATTCCTGGTAGTGTTGTATTCCTCCTTTAGGAGATGAGTTTGGTCTTGTCAGTGTCATTGAAAATCAATGTAAACCTCCGAATGTAAGTCGAGTCATTAGTACCCAAGTGTCATTATAATAAATGCTATTTGTAATGTCTAGTTGGACAAGTTGACCCTGACAACTAGTGAAGTCATCCCCACCAAGTTAGAGGTCAAGTCAACATAAGAATATAAATAGGAGGCCCCTCCTTTCATTTGTACTCACTCACTTAAGTTGTTCTTAGCAAGAGAGAGAAGTAGTAGCGCGCCAGAAAGAAGGGAGTAGTTGTTGTCTGAGTTTTACACTGCACTAGTTGAGTTCTATACTGAGGAAGTTTTGCGGGGTTTTCTGCCTTGTGGTTTCCCCAAGTAAAATATCTATGTTCTTGTGTTCTTATGTTTTTGAGCATGTTGTTATTTCAGTGATCTTCTAGTGGCTAATTGTTTTAAGATATCATCTAAGCAATTATAAATAAAAATCAACATGGTATCAAAGCCACCCTGAAAGGAGACACTGCACAAATAGGGTTTGTTGTTCTTAAAAAATCCCTCGACATATCAACCAGAAAAGTGGGCTCCTCCAACTCACCTCTGAAGGGCACTTCTTTCTATGGTGACAGAACTGAATTCCAAAAATTTCCAATTTTAGACCTGCTACTACTGCTGGGACAAACTAGGGTTTCAGTTTTCCTAGGGTTTCATCATCAATCTCAGAAAAAGGAAGATACAGTCTACCTCTCCTCAAGAGGGCGCATATTCTCCACCACTCAGCTCCACTTGTGATCACAGCTGGAAAATTAGGATTTCTACTCCAAAGCCTAGGACCTTAGGAAGAAGGTGAGTCAGAAGCTGCTTTCTGCAAGTAAGTATCCTTCTATCTATTTCCATTTGAGGTTCTTAGTTTTCTAAAGATGACAAAGAATACCAAGCTAGATGAAAATATTGAAGGGGATGAAAACTTTATAGCATGGAAGTATAGAATCATGATCATCCTCCAAGATAATGATCTAGATAAATTTGTGAAAGAGGAAGTGAAAGAGCCAAAAGAAGTTGAATCTAAAACCAAGCACAAGAAGGATATGATCATATCTAAAAGAATCATAGCTGATTCAATCAAAGACAATTTGATTCCTCAAGTATCTTCCATGGAGACTCCAAAAGAAACATTTGATGCCCTATCAGGGCTACTTGAAGGAAGAAAAATTAATAGGAAGATGGCGCTGAGAAATCAACTCAAAAGTGTAAGATATCAGAAGTCAGAGACTATGAAATCTTTCTTTACAAGAGTATCTCAAATAAAGGATCGATTAGAATCCATTGGTGACATGGTTGAAGAAGAAAATAATTAGAAGTTGTAATGACAACTTTTTATGGCCTTCCAGGAGATTGGGAAGCTTTCATTCGAGGAATTTTTTCTAGGAGGAAACTAACCAAATTCTAGAAGTTATGGGAAGAGTGTGTCCAAGAAGAAGAGAGGATAGCAGCTAGAGAAGAAAAAATAAATGACAATGAGGATCAAGCCTTAACTTCCCATAACAAAGGAAAAAGAAAGAGTCATGACCATATTCCTAGGGCTCGAGGGTTTAAAAGACCCAAGAGATATTTCTCAAACTTTGAATGCTTCAATTATCACAAGTTAGGAAACATTGCAATTAATTGTATCATGAAAGCAGAAAGACTTAAGAATATGAGAAGGTTTAAATCTCATGCTACTGAAGACAGTGATCGAGAAGAAGAAGAGGAAGCAAAGAAGGATGAATATTCCAATGAAGAGTATGTTCTGATCTCTTCCCTAACTGAATCAGTCTCACCAAGAAATGATACCTACCTGATTGATAGTGGTGCCTCCAAGCAAATGAATGGTTTCAAGGAGTCACTCTCATTCCTTGAACAACAGGAATCTCCACACAAAGTAATGCTTGGAGATGATTCCCAATATCCCATTAAAGGGTTAGGACATGCATCTTATAAATTGGATTCCAGAAAGACTATGAAAATGAAGGATGTCCTATATGTCCCAGGACTAATGAAAAATCTTCTTTCCATTTTAGATTTAGATAAGATAGAATTTAGAGTTTCCTTTGTAGATGGAAAAGTCCTCATGTGGACCAAAGGAAAAACTATTGATGATGCAGTTGAGATTGGAGTTGAAGAAGGAGGTCTCTACAAACTAAAGGGACATTTAGATTCTGCATTAACAACTAGTACCATCAATCCAAGTTTACTATGGCACAAAAGGCTCTCTCATTTTCACTACAAAGATCTTCCAATTGTAAGCAAGGTGGTATCTGGTTTACCAAAAATTTAGATAAAACATGAAGGAGTGTACAAGGGATGTGCACAAGGAAACAATACTAAGAATCCCTTTCTGAAGAGTAATAGTAAGGAAAAAGGGATCCTAGATATCATTCACTTAGATATCTATGGGCCAATACAAACCACTTCATTAAGTGGGTACTCTTACTATGCCTCCTTCATTGATGATTACTCCAGAAAGACTTGGATTTACTTCTTGAAGAAGAAGGATGAAATGTTTGAAATATTCAAAGAGTTTAAAACCCTAGTAGAAAACCTTTCTGAAAAGAAAACCAAGATTCTAAGATCAGATAATGGAGGAGAGTTTACTTCAAATGAGTTCAATGATTTTTGTAAAGAGGTCAGGATTAAGAGGGAGCTCACCATTCCCTACAATCCACAACAAAATGGTGTGGCGGAGAGAAAGAACAGATCCATCATGGAAGCTATTAAAGTTATGATACATGATCAAGATATCCCAATGTACCTATGGGAATAAGAAGTAAGAACAACAGTATATACTTAGAATTGAATCTCTCATAGTGCTCTTGGGAATAAAACTCCAGAAGAAATTTTTTCTGGTGAAAGACCAGAGTGAACAGTAAAAATCCTATCGAATATATATCCCTGGGTACTGCCAAATTGAACTTAGCAGAGATGTTACATTTGATGAAGATTCAGCCTTTAGAAAATCAAGAAAATATCAGGAAGATGAAGATGAGCATGAAATCCCCAAAACTATTAAAACTCCTAAAGAAGTTAGAGTTGAATAAGAAGACCCAATACCTAAAGAGATATGATAGAACCCCAACTACCTGAAGATTTACCAAGTGAACTGATTTCTTGAAAGAGAAAACCTGCTTGGGCTCATGAAGTAATTGAAGAAGAAAAAATACTCGGTGCTCCCGAAGGAGCCATCCAAGAGAGAAAGAAACCTAATTCTTACCCCAGTTACATGGACATGATATGTGATCTAGTCGATAAACAACCAACTTGTTTTGAAGAAGCATTAAAAAAAAAGGAGTGGGATGATGCAATGGTCGAGGAATACCAATCCATTATGAAGAATGATGTGTGGAAAATAGTACCTAGACCAAAGGACAAGTCAGCAGTATCCTCTAAATGGATATTCAAAACCAAACACTCAGCAGATGGAACTATAGAAAAATATAAGGCTAGATTTGTAGCCCGAGGATTCTCTTAGAAAAGGGAATTGATTATGAAGAAACTTTTGCTCCAGTAGCTAGATACACCTCTATAAGAACCATTCTTGCCTTGGCCTCCAACATGAAATGGAAGCTACATCAAATGGATGTAAAGATGACATTTCTAAATGGTGTGATTTAAGAAGAAGTGTATATCGAACAACCACAAGGATTCAATATCAATGATCATAAGACTCATGCATGTCGACTAGAGAAAGCACCAAGAGCATGGTATGGAAGGATCGATGGATTCCTGATGAGCTTAGGATTTACTACGAGTAAAGTAGATTCCAACCTCTACTACAAGATTGATGCAGATGGAATTTTAATTTTGTTACTACATGTAGATGATGTATTTTTTATGGGAGAAGATAAGTTGATTATCGAATGTAAGAAGAGGCTTGCTGCATAATTCGAAATGAAAGACCTTGGAATGATGCACTACTTTCTAAGTCTTGAAGTATGGCAACATCCAGATGGGATTTTTCTAAATCAAGGAAAGTATACTATTGAAATCTTAAAAATATTTGAAATTCTAGATTGTAAATCCATGACTACTCCGATGACTACTAGTTTGAAGTTGTTGAATGATGACAGCTCAGAATATGTTGATGCCACGATATATAAACATATCATTGGTTTGTTGATGTACCTCACCAATACTAGACCAGATATATGTTTTGCAGTAAACACCCTAAGTCAGTACATGGTGAATCCTAAACACATTCACCTAATTGGTGTAAAACATGTGATGAGGTATCTAAATGGAACTTTAGATTATGGGCTCAGATATACATCCAATGGAGAGATCAAGTTGCATGGATATGTAGACTCAGATTGGGGTGGAAGTGCCAAGGATAGGAAAAGTACATTTGGATGTTGTTTCAGTTTGGGATCTGGAATGATCTCTTAGTTCAGTAGAAAGTAGACCAGTATTGCACTGAGTACAACAGAGGCAGAATGCATTACAGCATGTTCAACTTACAGTGAAGCAGTATGGCTTCAAAAGATGTTGTCAGGATTATTCGATGCAGAGATAGATGCCACTGATATCCTTTGTGATAATCAGAGTTGTATCAAGAGGACATAGAATCTCGTATTTTATGCTAAGTCAAAACGCATAGAGATCAAATATCATTTCATTCGAGATATGGTGTAGAAGGGAGCTTTAAAGCTCAAGTATGTTCCCACTGAGGAACAAGTAGCAGATGTATTGACTAAGCCTCTGGCTCGTGTAAAGTTTGAATACTTTTGAGACAATCTTGGTGTAGTCCGAAAGGACCTCTCTTGAAAGAGGGAGTGAAAATAGGTGTTGGATGTAGTGGTGAGTAGGTCAGTTTAGGGGAGGGTACGTCTGGCTAGGCTTGTTTGGCCCGAAAGGGTTAGTAAGCCATACTAAAGACCTGTCGATCCTAGGGGGATTAGTATGTCTGGTTAGGCTTGTTTGGCCTGAAAGGGTTAGTAATTCAAAAAAGGATTGTTTGGTCCCCAGGGATATCCATTTGTCTAACTAGGCTTGTTTGGATCAAAAGAGTTAGTAAGTTAGACAAAATGCCTAGACGGATCTACCAGATAACTCATCGTGATGCTGCTCTGAAGAAGATGAAGGGAAAGATGTGTCCTCAGTATTGCTATACTATTGATTTTTGATGACTGCTGAAAAGCTTGCTGCTTTTTACAGTATTGCTATATTGATTGTTGATGACTGTTGAGATGCTTGATGGTTGTTACAGTATTGCAATAATGTTGATTGTTGATTGCTGAAAAGATTGATGGTTGTTATACTAATTGTTGATGACTGATGAGATGTTTGATGGTTGTTACACTAATTAGTTGCTTGATGATTGCTACAGTACTATTGTACTGTTAGTAGTTGATGATTGTTGATTACAGAGAGGCTTGATGATTGATGCAGTATTGCTATATTACTTGTTGTTGATGATTGATGTCATGCTTGATGATTATTTGATATGATGATTATTATGTTGTTGTTGTGATGTTTGTTTGCTTCTCGATCAATGATTGATTGATTATGTATTAGTAATGATACACTGATGATTGTAGTTACATGTTACTTCAGTATTCCTATACTGATGACGATATCGAAGGTTCAACATCTATATGCTAATTATGCAGATGATTCTCTATCATTAGTTTTTGTTGAGTTTCTTAGCACTAACAAGCTGATGAAAATTGTCGATGTTATCAATATCCTTACACAGATATTGTAGATATTGAAGATAAAGATGATGTCTCAGTAATATCATACTGATATCCAGTGCTCATAATGGTGGCACAGACAGATGATGATTTAGTATTCACATATTGAAGAAGGTCTAGAAGTTGATTCAAGTATAAGACAAATAGAAGATATTTGGAAGTGTATGAAAGACAAAGACCACAAGAAGAAGATCCGGAAGATGGTTAAGTAGAAGAAAAATAGAAGATGTTCGAGAATATATGAAAGATGAAGACTACAAGATGAAGATTACAGAAGATATCTCTGTTGAGATCGATGATGAAGATGTTAGACAATGTTCCAAAACTTCCTATGACATATAGAGTCTCACCAGATAGTTGTACAGTTGTAATAGAAGATGTTGAATACCTTCCTTGTTAAGAGGGATTGTTAATTTATTGTAACTTTGGAAGATATTCCTAGTAGTGTTGTATTCCTCCTTCGGGAGATGATTTTGGTCTTGTCTGTGTCATTGAAAGAAGCAATTTAAACCTCCGAATGTAAGTTAGGTCATTAGTACCCAAGTGTCATTATAATAAATGCTATTTATAATGTCTAGTTGGACAAGTCGGCCCTGACAGCTAGTGAAGTCGGACCCACCAAGTTAGAGGTCAAGTAAATAGAAGAATATAAATAGGAGGTGCCTCCTTTCATTTGTACTCACTCACTGAAGCTGTTCTTAGCGAGAAAGAGAGAGAAGTAGTAGTGAGATAGAAAGAAGGGAGAAACTATTGTCTGAGTTCTACACTGCACTGGTTGAGTTCTGATAAAAACTTTACTTGATTCCAACAAAATACCATACAAAATCCAAAAAATACGATAAATAAACTAATTTTTGATTTAAAATAACTAAAAATCATAAAAATAAAAAATAAAATAAATAATATGATTTTTTTAATAATTTTTTTTAATGAATTTTTTTCTAAATAAGTATTATTGAGAATTTGAACTCTAACTTTTCATTTCAAACTTTTCATCTAAATTACTTATTACCCAATACTTTAAATCCATAAAATACAAATTTATAATTTTTATTTTAATATGTTAAAATTTTAACATTGACTGGATAATTCATTACATCAGCGTAAAACCTTCATGTTCACTCTACATTTTATTAATTAGAATTTAGTTTGAATTTATTAAATATTTAAAAAAAATAATTAAACTTGAAATTTAATATGTTCACTTTTCTTATTATTTCAAAATCTATTCACTTCTATTATTATTATTTATTGTAGTTTTATTTTATTTTCAATTTATTAATATTTAAATGATAAAAAATACTAACATATTAAATGATAAAAAATACAAACTTAAATATAAAACATACAAACTTAAATATAGAGTTGGAGTTTGAAAATATATTCACTTATTATTAATTATTTTTACTAATTTTTCAATATATTTAAACATAATCTTTAACTTTAATAAAGTTTCAATAGTATTTTATACAAAATAACACACATTTTAACTATTATGACAAGAGTATTTATATTTTAAATACTTAATAAATTATCTTAATTTTAATTTTTAACCACTTGAGTTTTAATAATAAAATGTAAATCTTTTCATTATTTTTACTATTTGTTTGAATATATTTAAACATAATATTTAATTTTAATAAGTTTTTATAGTATTTTATGATTGAAATACAAAATAACACATATTTTTACCATTGTGGAAAGTGTATTTTTGTTTTAAGAATTTAATTTATGAACGTAAATTTTCTTAATTTTTAATTTTTTATTATTTGAGTTTTAATAATAAAATCTAAATTTTTTAATGTTTAAAAATCATGAGTTAAGATGGATAGATATTAGTTTAAGAGAAAATTTGGAAACACATTTTAACTCATAAAACTAAATAAAACAATGTGATTTCTTCTAGGGATTTCAATTCCCACCTTAAAAAGCTTTATAAATCCTCCAATGTCATAAACAACATTTAAACCCTTTTTACAAGGATGAAGTTTTTCTTTAAAAGAAAGAGTTTGGAGTTAAGCCCCTCACAAAAGGAAAAATTAAGGAAATTGAAGGCTATCAAGCATAAATCCTAAAAAAAGGAGGGGTATCCTCATCCCTCACATTCACAAGGTCTCCATTTTAATAGTAAAGCAAGATTTCCCTAAATCATCGTCTCAAATTGTCATTGTTCCTATTTTTAAATAAGTCATAAAAACAACCCATTTTCTTATTAGGCCATTATGATTTACCCTCTTTAGCAAAAAATTTATAAAATAAATCATCATGTAGCGAGAAAGGAAAGAAAAATCGCTAAAGGCCAATCCATATTAAGTAGTTATCATTCAATTGCGGACCACCTTGTTACACTTAGGATCACTCCCCTATGTGTTGGAACACAAATATTTTCTAGCTCATCACATCTATGGATATTCTAGAGACATACAATTATTTGATTTTGGTCGACTAGTCAGATCAACTAACCCATGAACAAGCCAACTAACCCATGTATGTTAATAAATTGTGTATATTCAACGATGATATTCAATTAGCTGCTATTGATATGGTTTTTAACGATGATGATCATCCACCATCTATTGTTATATTGTTTTAACGGTTCACTCATCCTCCTTTATGCAAACTCCAATCTTGCATCAGTATGTTTTTTCCATTGCACTCGTGTGTGGACCTTGGAATGCCGAGGTTCAACATAACAGATTTTCTGTTGCAGGGTTGCAGTAGAAAGTCGAGTTCTTCTATAGCGTGGAGTTGGTTCGTTAGATTAGAGCACAAGGGAAGTCATTTGATGGTATTTCCATTACACAATATTGTGGAGAGGGACTGACAGTTGGTAGAGGATCTAACACCATAGCACCGTGTTGAGAGCCAAAGAGATTCAAAGGGTTGAGGAGTGGGGATGAAACTTTGCGCTCCATAGGGATAAGAGGCGGGTCGAGTGGGGACGAAACTTGGTATATTCCATCAAATAACCTATTAAAAATGGAAGACTGCTCCATGATTAGGCCGCTCCATTAAAATTTACTAAATTGTAAAATAAAATTTATGATTTAATAAATTTAACACCACAGATGGATTCAAAGACCTCTTAATACATAAATAGAGCAACCAGTGCAAATCTGCTTCATGCACTAATGATGCACTGTGACACATGAGGGGGTCTACAATTTACTAAATTCTAACACGGCAGATGGATTCAGAGACCCTTGCAGTGTTAGAATTTAGTAAATTGTACAAATTCATTGTCAATGTGATACAACTAAAAATGACCAAATAAATGACCAATTGTTATGTGGTCAATTTTAGTTCAATTCTTATCCTGTGACCAAATTGGTCATTTTTAGTTTAGTTCTTATCCCGTGACCAAACTGGTCATTTATCTTGGTCATTTTTAGTTAGCTCACTTAAAATTTCTCAATTTTGGTCATTTATTCCTTGAAAAAATTGTGGTGACCAAATTTTTGGTCACCTGGTCACTTATCTCTCATTTTGTACAAGTGAGGTTCTATCTTTACCCCATCGTTGGACACTATATGAGCCAATAATTTGACTTCTTGCATGGAAAAACTCAACTTCTTTGGATAAAAGGAAAGTTCGAATTTTCTACATTTCTTAAATGTCCACCTTAAGTGTGACAAGTGATCATCATCATCTTTTGAAAATAGTGTCATATCATCAAGATAAATCACTATCAGTTTTTTGTGTCACCTACAAAGGAAATGCCTATGGATCACTAGAAATTTTCTCCTTCATTCATCCCTCTGAATGGCATTTTATCATACTAAATGTTCCCCAAGGAGTGGTAAAATTAGTTTTTTCTGTGTCCTCTTTGTTCATAGAAACCTGATTATAACATGGGAATCCATCCATCATGTAAATATTGTTAGCTTCTACTACTGTCTGCAAGTTTTGGTCCATTTAAGGCAAGGGATAATTGTCTCTTAAAGAGCATTTGTTTAGGTTTCTAAAATCAACACACAATCTGATTTCACCACTCTTTTTCTGATTTGCAACCCATTTAGAATATCTCAAAGGAATGATTATTTAAGCATCTAATAATTTCCTAACCTCTTTTTCTATAATTGGTAACAAGATGGGGTTTGTTTGCCTCAAATTTGTCTTTAATGGTTTAGTTCCAGGTTTCAATGGATTCTTATGCTCAACCATGGTTGTATCATAAGTTTTTAAATCCTCATATCTCCATGCAAATGCATCAATATATTCTTTGGGTAGTTTGACATAACTCTTTTTTGTATCTTCTGGTCATAGCTTATACAATTTGATGTTCTTAGGTTCAATTTTAGTGCCAATGTTCACTTCTTCCACATCTTCTTCCTTAGGTTGAATTACAGGCTTGTGAGGTGCATCATTTTTATCAAATAGTCTTTCCAAAGGCACTGAGCCTTTATGTATGAAATTATTTTCTAGCTGCACAATTTTGTGGTTTTCTATTTTGTTCTTTAATTTCACATTAGAGTTTTCTTCTTGTTCTTCTTGAGAGTTACTATTTTAAGCCTCATCATGTCTTTGATCAATGGATGTACTTGAAAACTCATCTACCAATTCTAGGAATCTTTCAATCTGCTGGTCATCTTCAAAAAGTTGTCAATGCTTAGTGTTATCGGGGACTAAATGTCTATAAATCATATCCACATCTTGTTTAACTTTGATTTGTACAAGATTATTGAAAGTAGTTGCTGCTACTACTAAAGCATCAACCTTTTGATTTGCTTCTCTAGGAATTGCAAAAATATTGAATGCATGGAAGAAATTATTAATTAAATTCCAAACTGCATTTCTTTAAGATCTCATTCTATGATGTTTTGTCTAATAGATGGATTTTATTTGCTGCACAATCAACTTTAAATATCCAACCACTGCAATTTGAGTTACTCACATCCTTCTTGTTGCTTCTAATCCCAATATTAAAGCTTTATCTTCAACCACATTGTTTGTGGTTTCAAAATTAAGTGTTAATGACAACAATAATTCTTCTTTCTTAGAGGATATAAGATAAAAAAAACTCATTCTTCTTGTTTGGTAGAAGATCCATCAAAATACATATCCCAGATTTGATCTAGTGTGTGTTTTACTTTGTTTGTTTGCCATACTGGGTACACTTCTCTATTTTAATAATCTCCATTTGAAAGCATACAATAGCCCATATCATCTTCAACAATATATATATAGGGTAGTTGATAGGACTATTCCCTTAACTTAACACATATGCATATCGATATTCTATGTATAATGTTCTTGTTTCTCCTGCAAACAAAGGAATGGTTGCATACTTCATGTCCATCTACATGGTTCCACCCATCCTTTTTGCATAAGTTATTGACAATAGCATACCATATCTTGGGGGAACATCATCCACTACCTCATCAAGTGAAATACTTTTAGATGGGATCTATGCTAAGCTAACCACCATATCTTTAATTATTTTGAAACATTTCATAGGTTTGGAGTAAAAAGCTATACAATTCATGATATGTTTTGGTGACTTCTAGTCCTAGTTCTTCCATTATGACTTTGGGAATAAGATTATGAGATGCTCCAGAATCAAGCATACAATTATGTGTCAACTTTCCATGTAGACACATAGTGATATAGAATGGTGGAATATAATTCATTTCCTCATCCACATCATGGCCTACCTCAATCTCGGGACTCTCATCAACACTATTTATAGTGTCAGATTGACTATTTGGATTATTTAACTTCAAAGTATTTCCAATCTGTTTCATATATGTTGGGGTTTTTGCAAGTTCAGACAAAGGAAGGGAAATTTTCAACTTGTACAGTTCATATTCGAAATCAAAAGGTTGAACTGACTTATCTAATTCTTTCTTTTCAAACTCAAATTTCTTTCACTGAGGAGATTCATTGGATTTTTTAGGACCAGGGGGTGTAAAATTTACCCCTGAGGTAGATTCATGATCATCTTTATTTTGGATGGTAGAAGGCTTCTCAATAGAGTATTATTTCTCAGATGATTTAGCTATTTAACTTAGTTTGGATACTTTGTTTGGAATAGGGACTAAAGGTTGTTTTTCACAAGTATTTCTAGGTCTAAGAAAATATATTTGTTTAGATTCTACTTCATTTGGGAGGATTGTTCCATTAGAATGGTTTCATACTCATTTTTAAATAGATGTATCATTTTATTATCATCACATAACATATTTATCCCTTCTGTAAGCTCAATGTCTTCTTCATCTGCCGCAACATCTATAATTGCTTCATTAGGCCTAACAGGCGCTTGAATGGGAGGATCTTCATTTCTTCTTTCTCTATTCAAGATCTTAGGGTTAAAAGGCCATCTAAATTGATTTGGATTGTTCTGATCAATGTATTTAGGATTTCTTTGATTATTACTTTTAGTTTCAAATCTAGCCATTTTATTTGATAAGCCTTTCAACATATTACTTAGTTCTTCAACCTTATCCTCTTGATTCTCTTTATTTTTGTTCTTCCTTGATGATTTAGCTTCATCTTTAGGATTTTTCTTCTCAAAGCATTTCTTATGTTTCATCTTACCAATAACTATCATATTAGCTTCTACATCTAAGGCATCATCCTACATGATAATAAATGTAGTTGTGTACTTCTTTCTCTCAACATCGTAGCAAAATCATATTCTAAATCTCCAACAAATGTAACTTTTGCAACATTATGTGTTGGATTTATGTCATTTGGAATTCTATTAGACATCTTATTAAATATTCTATCAATTTTTGTTGTGGTTTCCCCATTATTTTTCTTTAATGTAGAAAAATCAGTAAGATAATACAGATTATCTCTTTTCCCAACTCATTGTCTTTTAAATGTTGCGTTTAAAGCATTCCATGAGTCAACATAATTTGTAGGAAAATTTATAAACCATTTTCTTGGTTCTCCTTCAAGTGTTTGCACAAAAAATATCATATAAAAATCATCATCTTCTATTAACAAATCATCAGTGAAATTTAGAAACTTATCCATGTGTTCTTGAGCTGAGATATCTTGTTCTCCATCATATTTGGGAAAAAGTTTCAAATAATGTTCAGGCATGTCATGTGAATTTGTAAGGAGACTTAAAGGACCATATCTTGTAGGAATCCAAGGATTAATAGAAGGTGGTGGTCCTCGTTGACCTCTTCCTTCCATTATTGGTATCTGTGGGACAACATGTTATACACCAAGGATAAATGGAGGTGTTTGAGGTCCAAGATAAGGTTGAATAGGGCTTGGTGTACCAACTGAGTGAGATGGAGTTGAAAATAGAGGTTCAAGGATAGGATTCAAAGGAGTTATAGGAAGATTCAAAATGTTTTAATGATTATTTAATTCTTCAACTTTTTCTTGATTTTCACTTGAAGGAAATATTGAAGGAGAATTTGGAAGTGAAATACCTCTCCCTTGAGGCGACCTTAAATTTCTCTAATGGATTCTTAAATCTAACATGCTGAGAAGTTCCTTCGTTTGAGGATTATTTTTGGTGTGCCTCTTTCTAGAATCCATCTTGATATAGTGGAGTTTGCTGGTGAATTTTTCAACCAACAGCTTCCTGGTTCTACTTCATCGTACATAAATAAGTTCTTTAATTTTTCTCAATCGAGGAAAAGTATTCTACAAAAGAATTCCCTATAAAAAAAACTATTTATCGATGTTAATCCCAGAGTTACCCTAGGTTGAAAGTAGGGAAAGACCAGGCATGATAGGGATCAAATTTTAATGATTTTAAAGATAAAACAAAGAGTGAATTTAGGTTTGAGACATTATTTGAATGCTCAGGTTCTTCATAATCATCATCTTCATCATCGTCATCATCATCATCATCATCATCATCATCAACAACATCATCATCATCATCATCATCATCATTATCATCATCATCATCATCATCCTCGTCGTCGAAATCATCATCATCTTCATCTTCATCTCCATCATCATCTTCATCATCGTCCCCATCACCAACTTCATCATGATCATTAGTGTCGAAATCATGATCATCATGATCATCATGATCATCAACATCTTCATCATCATTATCATCATCTTGATCATCATCACCATCATCATCACCTTCATCATCATCATCATCATCATCGTCAACACCATCAATGTCATCGTCTTCATTGTCGTCATCATCATCATCATCATCATCAACATTGTCGTCATCATCATCATCATCATCACCTTCATCATCATCATCATCAACGTCGTCAACATCATCAATCTCATCATCTTCATTATCGTCATCATCGTCAACATCATGATCATGATCATCATCATCGACATTGTCATCATCATCATCATCATCATCATAATCATCGTCATTTTCATAATCATCATCTTCGTCGTTATCGTCATCATGACCATCATCATCATCATCATCATCATCGTTGACATCATCATCTTCATCATCAACATCATCGTTATCATCATCTTCATCATCAACATCATCGTCATCATCATCTTCATCATCATCACCATCATCATCACCATCATCATCATCATCGTCGTTGTCGTCACGATCATCAATGTCATCATCTTCATTGTCGTTATCATCATCAACATCATCATCATCATCATCATCGACATTGTCATCATCATCATCATCATCATCGACATTGTCATCATCATCATCATCATCATCATATTCATCATCATCATCATCACCATCATCTTCATCATCATCATCATCATCATCATCATCATCATCATCATCAACAACATAATTGTGACCATCGATCATCGTTGTCATCATCATCATCAATGATAACATCATCAACATCATCATCAACATGATCAACATCATCGTCATCATCATCATCATCACCATCATCATCACCATCGTCATCATCCCCATCCTCATTATCATCATCATCAACATCTTCATATTCATCTTCATCATCATCATCATCATCATCATCATCATCATCATATTCATCATCGTCATCATCATCATCATCGTCATCATCTTCATAATCATCATCTTCATCGTCATCATCATCACCATCATAATCACCATCATCATCATCACCGTCATCATCATCGTCATCATCAACATCATCATCATCATCATAATCATCGCCATCTTCATCATCATCATCTTTATTGTCATCATCATCATGACCATCATCATCATCATCGTCGTCATCAACGTCGTCGTCATCATCATCATCAACATCTTGATCATCATCATCACCATCAACATCTTGATCATCATCATCATCGTCATTGTTGAAATCATCATCTTCATCATCAACATCATCGTCATCATCATCTTCATCATTAACATCATCGTCATCATCATCTTCATCGTCATTATCATCATCATCACCATCATCATCATCACCACCATCATCATCATCGTCATCATCGTCATCGTTAGCATCATCAATGTCATCGTCTTCATTGTCGTCATCATCATCAACATCATGATCATCATCATCATCATCATCATCACCATCATCATCGTCATCTATTGATGTATTTGTAAATTCGAAATGTATTCATCTATGTATCTTATGTATTGTAACTCGATGTTTATTCCGGGATGTATCTATAATGTAATTGAGTCATGTTTTCATGCCCCGATGTTTCGATCAGGAGAATCAATAATGTAAACAAGTCATGTCAAGTCATAGTGGGTAACCCTCCGATTGTCTAAGGGTTAAAGTCCTTGCAGTTATGGGGCACTAGGGTTATTAGACTCTCCTAGTAGAGGTTGGCCCTAGTAGGGTTTTAGTCATGTCGGGATTAGTATAAATAGAGAACTGGAGTCTCTATTTATCACACAACTCATCCACACTCAAGTGTAGCACATAGTTGAGGAAGGAGAAGAGACTGGGGCTAGATAAGAAGAAGATTACTGCTGTCGGGAGATCACTTACTGTTTTGGGATTTTACTGTTTTGGTGCTGATTCTATCTCTGAGGAAGTTGTGGGGTTTTCTCCTTTATGGTTTCCCCGAGGAAAAACACCGTGTTCATTGTCTCTTGTGTTTGATTGCTGTACTTTTTATTCTCTCAGTTAAAGATCCTAATAATGCTAGCTTAATGTTGAAAAACTAACATGGTATCAGAGCTAACTTGAGAAGAAGACACTATGCAGCTGCGGGAACTAGGGATTCCTAGTTTGTGGATATTCCTCTACATATTTTCAGCAAAAGTAAGGTGGAATAACTCTCCTCCTTAGGGCGCATCTTTCTGTCGAAGAAGAATCCAATTCTGAGGTTTTTCAGTTTTGGACACAACACTGCTACTGGAAATTAGGGCTTTTCACAGAAGAGGAATTTTTTAGTGATCCCAGGCCTGGATTGATCTCCTCCCCAAAATTGAAGTTAGGGACAATTTTCAAGGCATTTGGGTGGATAGAACTCTAGAAAATCAAAACCCTAATCTGCTCCTGAACCAGCTCTGCAGGATTTTAGCTCAAGTTTCAGATTCGACATCTTGAACCTGGTAAGATCTAAAATCTTTTGTATTTCCATTTGAGGTTCTCTATTAAGATGTCTCATCATACCAAGCTTGATGAAAAGCTTGAGGGAGCTGATAACTTCCGAGCTTGGAAGTATAGGATCTTCCTGGTCCTGGAAGAAAATGAGTTAGACTCCTACATCCATGAGGAGTTTCTAGTTCTAGAGGGAGATGAGGCTAAGGCCTTACATAAGAAGAAGATGGCTATGGAAAAAAGGATCATTGCTGCTTCTATCAAGGATCACCTTATCCCACAAGTGTCCTCTCTCAAGACACCTAAAGCTATGTTTTATGCCCTAACCAAATTGTTTCAAGGGAAGAACATAAATCGAAAGATGACTCCGAGGAATCAACTGAAGAATGTGAAGATTCAGAATGAAGAGACTATCCAGTCCTACTTCACAAGGGTTTCTCAGATTAAGGAACAATTAGAAGCTGCTAATGAAGAAGTGGAAAATGCAAAGATTGTGATGACTACTTTGAATGGCCTTCCTAGGTCATGGGACTCTTTCATCCAAGCAATCTGTGCTAGAAAGAAGCTTGTCAAGTTTAGCAGACTATGGGAAGAGTGATCTCAAGAAGAAGCTCGGATAGCAGCTCAAGAAAAGAAGATAGGAAGTGAAGATCAAGCTCTCACAGTTCACTCCAAGAGAGGCAAAAGAAAAACTCATCACTTCAAAGGTAAGAATCCTCATCATAGAGATAACAATAGAAAGGACCCATCTAGATTAAGATGTTATACATGTGATGAGATAGGGCACTTTTCAAAAGACTGTCCTAAGAACAAGAACCACTCTCATAAGAGGAAGGGGAACAAAAGAAGACATCATGCTCATGCTGCAGAGGATGATGAACCATCCAAGAAGAGATCCAGATATGAAAGTGAAGATTGTTCAAGCGAGGATGAATATGTTCTGATCTTCGCTCTCACAGGTAGCATTACTCATGATAGTGATGATTGGCTTATAGATAGTGGGGCTTCCAAACATATGACTGGATTCAAGGAATCCTTTGTAAGACTATCAGAACATGAGTCACCACACAAGGTGAAGCTAGGAGACGACTACCAATATCTAATAAAAGGTAGTGGGGAATCTTCATATAAACTAGACTCTGATAAGTCTCTAACAATGAAAGAAGTATTGTTTGTGCCAGGACTCAAGAAGAACCTTCTCTCCATATCAGCATTGGATGCAAAAGGAATGAGGGTTGCATTCATAGATGGTCAAGTCATCATGTGGCCAAGAGGTAAGACTATCAATGATGCAGTGGTGATTGGAGAATAAGAAGGAGGATTGTACAAATTGAAGGGCCATCCAGAAAAAGCCTTGGTCCATGACACAGTAGAGCCAAATGAGCTTTGGCATAGAAGGCTTGCACATGTGCATTACAGAGCACTACCTATTGCAAGCAAAGCTATTGAAGGTCTTCCAGAATTCCAAACAAAACATTATGGGATCTACAAAGGATGTGCGAAAGGAAAGAATACAAAGAAGACATTTCCCAGCAACGAAAGCAAAGACAAAGGCATACTAGAAATCATCCACTCCGATGTATGCGGTCCGATGTAATCAAACTCAATAAGCAGGTATGCATACTATGTTTCTTTTATTGATGATTTTTCTAGGAAGACATGGGTTTACTTCATGAAGAACAAAGACGAAGTATTTAGTAAGTTCAAGGAATTCAAAGCCTTGATCGAAAACCATACTGAAAAGAATATCAAGACCTTTCGATCAGATAAAGGCGGAGAATTCACTTCGAATGAATTCAAAGAGCTATGCAAAGAATCAGGGATTAAGAGGGAGTTGTCCACTCCTTATAATCCACAATAGAATGGGATTGTGGAACGGAATAATAGAACTATCATGTAAGCTGCAAGAGTCATGCATCATGATCAAGATCTTCCTATGCATCTTTGGGCGGAAACTGCCAGAACAACGGTGTATGTACAGAACCGTACTCCACATAGAGTACTCAAGAACAAGAATCCTGAAGAAGTCTTCTCCGGCAAGAAACCAGAAGTCAGCCATCTTAGAATATTTGGCTGCTCTGTATACATACACATTCCAAAAGATAAGAGAAAAAAATTAGATCCTTCAAGAAAGAAGGGTGTATTTGTGGGATACTCTGAAAGCTCGAAGGCTTACAGAATATATTTCCTAGGATACAAGAAGATTGACATCAGCAGGGATGTTACTTTTGATGAAGACACAGCTTACAACAAATCTAGAAAAATACCTGCTGAAGAACTTGAAGAAGCAGAAGCAGAAGCACCCATAATTCATGATACAACCATGAATGAAGAAGCTCAAGAAGAAGATCGAGAATTTGAAGAACCACAAAGACCTGTAGATCCACCTCTAGAGAAGAATTCTCATAAGAGGAAACTTGCTTGGGTATGAGAACTTATCCAAGGTGTGGAAAGAAATGGAGCTTAAGAAGACAATCACAGAGAAAGAAAGAGGACCAGATCCTGCTCCGGGTATGTAGCTTTACTATGTGATTTCATTGATAAAGAACCTTCCAGTTACGAAGAAGCGACAGAACTAAAAGAATGGAAGGATGCTATGATCGAAGAATACCAATCGATCATGAAGAATGATGTTTGGGATGTTGTCCCAAGACCAGAAAGGAAGTCAGTTGTAACTTCCAAATAGATCTACAAGATCAAGCATGCTGTAGATGATAGCATTGAAAAATATAAGGCAAGATTTGTAGCTCAAGGTTTCTCTCAGAAAGAAGGAATAGATTATGAAGAAACCTTTACACCTGTAGCCAGATACACTTCCATTAGATCAGTACTTGCTCTGGCCGCAGTGATGAATGGAGGATACACCAGATGGATGTCAAGACTTCCTTCTTGAATGATGTAGTGGAAGAGGAAGTGTATGTATAATAGCCACTCAGATTTGAGATACATGACAAGGAGTCTTATGTGTACAGATTGAAGAAAGCCTGTATGGTTTGAAACAGGCAACCAGGACCTGGTATGGCAGAATTGACAGCTTTCTATCCAGTTTGGGATTTACCAAGAGTAAAGCAGATTCCAACCTTTACTACAAGGTTGAGGATGGCAACCCAATGTTGCTTCTACTATATGTGGATGATCTATTTGTGACAGGTGCAAATGAGTTGATTGCTGATACAAAGAGAAAGCTTGCTGCTGAGATCGAAATGAAGGACTTGGGGATGATGCATTACTTTCTAGGTAAGGAGGTGTGGTAGAGTATAGATGGAATCTTCCTTGGACAAGGGAAGTATGCAATAGAGATCCTGAATAGGTTTGGGATGATGGACTGCAAGACTATGGCCACACCTATGGCATCGAACCTGAAGCTATTGAGAGATGCTTCATCAAAGACGATTGATGCTATGAAGTATCGTCAGATGATTGGGTCATTGATGTACCTGACGAACACGAGACCAGACATTTTCTTTGTTGTGAACACCTTGAGCCAGTTCTTGATAGATCTGAGAAATTTTCACTTGATTGTTGCAAAGCATGTTTTGAGGTACCTGAGGGGTACAGTTGATTATGGGCTCAAGTATGATGTGAATCAGAAGGTTAACTTGGAGGGTTATGTTGATTCAGATTGGGCAGGCAGTGCCATCAATATGAAGAGCACTTCAGGGTGTTGCTTCAGTATGGGATCAGGTGTGATCTCTTGGTTTAGCAGGAAGCAATCCTGTGTGGCACTGAGTACAGCTGAAGCAGAGTATGTCGCAGCTT
>LPNX010478241.1:186683-246683 GCA_001517045.1 Pseudotsuga menziesii | reverse complement strand
CCATTGATTTTCTCACTATACCATCTACATAAGTTTATGTTGAATGAATGGTCTCTTATTTGGTGTATGCATTTCTTGGTACAATTTTCCACTGATTTTAAGCGGTTTACTAGTTTTTATTGCCTTGCAAATGAAGCATTTCTTCATTTAGTTATGGTTGTGTTATTGCTTAGCACTACTCTATGATGTGTGGGAGTTGACTATGCAATTGTAAGCATAAATGTTTTGCATGTATACCCTTTGATTCAATTCTACACCTATTGATCTCTACCTGCCTAAGTTTTGTTGACCACATTTGCACTACACCATCACTGTAGAACTAAGTTTTGTTGCAGTGCGACCATTAACTTGTCATCTTACAATCCATCCTTTGCAATGGATTGCATCTCAGTCAAGTAGAGGTAGCATCCTTGAGTCTTGAGATTGTGATTATGCTCCCATCTTGTAAAATGTGCCACAGTAAATAGTGCATGGTGTGCTAGGATAGTTTAACACTTGACAATGTACTCATGCAACCATCACAAAAATGAAACCTCATCTCCTTTACCTTATCTAGAGGTGTTTTATTAATGTACAATGGTTAAATTCATGTTCAATTTTTCCTTTTGGTAAAGCATGCACGGTAAAATTGAGTCTTTAACGCATTTCTCCATAAAATCCTTAAAAGTATAGATTTAGCATAGTGGATTGATAGAGGAGGTATTAATTTGGATTGAAATCCCATCATCAATATATGCCTTATTAAAAGTATCAGCAATCTTTTGATGTGACCTTAAATGTTCTCACGCTCCTATAGAGGTGTTTGCTTTCATTTTGTTGGCATTTTTTTGAACTCATCCATCCTTATGTTTCAATGGGTAGATGTAAGGATGCCCCTAATTGATAAAATTAATGCCATGGAGGAGGCAACCCTTTGCTACCTGTTACTTCTTGTAGCTTGAAGTTGTGTACTAGATAATGACATACACATATGGACAAAGGCCTTGGAGCTATAAAACAATTTTGAAGCCAAGGTCACATGGATATACATGATGTGAAGCTACAAAAAAATAGTAATGTAGCCATTTGTCCAGTGTACACAATATTTACATTTTTTCGTTTGTAAACAGTTGAGTTGTGATTTTGTCATGTTTTTAAGTCTGTCAATTACTTAGTTGCATGCTAGTTAATTATGGTTACATCGATTCCCATTGAAGTCATTAAGATGTGTTCAACATTAGTTATTTTCAACTAGACTCTCCAAGCTTGAAAAAACCCATATCAACCTTCTTTTAGAAAGAGTAGGGATATCCTTTCAAGTCTGCAATGGTGAACATGCTAAATGGTTTAGGAGAAATAGTGTGGACATGCTAGATGGATTAGGAGAAGACAATGGTGGTTCTTTGGCTTATGGTTGATATATATGTGACGTTACATGATATTTTGTTACCATGACATTCATATGTTGTGATTTCATTCTGCATTAATACTCTTATTCTAAATTTTTCCTATCATCATTGTCACTAGGTGTGTGTTCCTAGATACATAACAATTGTGTGAAGGAGATTGTTTATTTCTTTATTTCTGGGATTTAATTTTACATTGATACTCATCTTCTAATTGTGTTTTAACATTATTAGTTGCTGCGTGTTATGAACAATCTCACGTATGTAACAATTTCAACAAGGATATGGTCTATAAGGCATTGCATTGATTGTAGGAAAAACATTGCCAATCTAGACATTGGCTTTGCAAATTTAGTTGTTGTCTTTGGTGTGCAAGACAATGGGTTGATGTGATAGCATTTCACCTTGGTCTATTGCTAATTCATATTGACGGTTTTGGTGTCATGCCTTGTGGGAAATGGTTGTTTACTTTATCATGTCAAAATCTATCTTATTGTAATGGCATTGTCCTTATCTTGGCATTTTGTTCCACAAGGAAGTGGTGCCTCTTCCTAGCCTAATTGTTGATATACTGTAGGGTGAGTAGGTTTGGCCTTCCCCTTTCCTTCTTTATACAGAAAAGTTAAAAAATTTCTATCTATCAATACTTAGAGTACCCCTTTCACATGCTTACTTGAAATGGCCATGTATACCTTTGTGTACATGCTTCTGTGTATCCATGCAAGCATAGTTGCTTCTGTGCACATGAAAACATATGTGGTGTGTGGGTTAAATTTCAAATATGGGTGCACACAGAAAATCACTATAATATACATATTCATGAAATTATTTTTTTTATCAAAAAAAAAATCCTCGTTGGATTTTTGACAATCAGTGGCTAAGCTCCGATGAGCTTGCCATGCTCCGACAACAAATTCGTTGTGTATGCCGTCAGATTTCCAACTAACCGTGGCTAATTTCTGATGAGCTATCCAAGGCTCCAACGATGGATCCGACCATATATCTGATGATGGATACATCATTCAGCATTCAGAACTCTGACAACTCGCAGTCAAATTTTCAACACCGTATCCGATGATGGATCCGACATTCAGCAGTCAAAGATCCGACAGCTAGCCATCGAACTTTTGACATCCTATCCGAAAAGGAGAAGTTGATATTCCAACAGTAGGAAGTCAGAAATTTGATTGTAGGACATCGATATTTCAACTATAGATCAGACGAGTCGAGGTCGGAAATTAAAAAACTCATTGATGAAATGATTCTCCATGTTAGCTTGATAGTCTGTCGAACTGTCGACGGGTTTCAAACTGAGGTTGAATATCTGACGAATTCCCACCGAGGACAAAAAAATACATGGTTGTCGCATAACAAACAAGTGTATGTCGAAGTTTAGACAATGCATTCGTCGGATTTTGGGCTCAAATTTTGTTGTGTCTGAGGATGGAAACTCATTACCTGATGGAAATGTTATAAGCCAAGAGGCCTTAGAATCCACTTCATTTAAGGAGTTGGTCATGTCTAAGCTGTTTTCGCTTTTATTTCCTGAGGGTGGCATTGCCACTGATGATCCAACTGGACATGTTAATGTCAATGAAACTCCCAGGAGTTCCATTGATAGTGGAAACTCCCGATGTGTAATAAGTTTGTATAATATTCCCATGCTGAGGGAAATTTAGTAATCTCACTGCTTGGATACCCACACTACTACAGGACATGTATGTTTAAGAGAAAATTTTAAGACAAAGATCTCAAATTCCATCTTAGTTTATTTTTCTATATTTTAGGAGCGTTTAACGTAATTTTTAAGATCATATTAATATTTTTAAGGACGTCGAAAATGTGATGGGCCATTGTGTAATTAAAAAAAAAAAATTGAAATTTTGAAAGTTTGACACCACGGCGTCCAAAGTCCGACATGTAGACGTAGGTTTTGTGATTGCAATCGGACGGGCTCGGCTGTTGGAGCCATGGAAGTCTCGTCGGACGTATTTGGAAGGACATCGAATATGCGACTGGTACGCGTCGGCCAAATGAAGACTAAAACTGTTGGATCTTCAACCACCTCGTTTGACATCCTACAATGGCCATTGAAAATGCGATGGGTTGTTTTGTAATTAACAATTTTTTTATTTTGAAAGGTTTCCATTCACAAGTTAATTAACCCTTTGATTTCAAATATAGAAGTGTCATTTATGAAGGGTACCACCTTGGAGTTAGAGATTTTTTTTGTGTGTGATACCTTTCGATCATTCTTGAGGGTTTCATGTTGTTTCATGAGGGTTCTCATAATCCCCATTTTCACTAAGGGTTTGCCTCAGTATTTCCCCAAACCCTTGGGTGTATCATTTACTAGTATTATTAATGCTCTTCATGCTCATGGGGATGAAACATAGGAAAAAACATGATAGTTCAGAGTTAATTGATACTTACCAAGATGTTTTGCAAGAATTTCAGAATATAGGTTAGGTGAAGTTTATTTACAAATTGCATGGTCATCAAAAGAATATTGGTGTTGCATTTTCTCAAACATTAATGGTGAGATGGCTCACATTGGGGATTTAGAATTTTCGGTGGACAAAGTTTTGATATCTTATATTGGTGAATCTATAGCAAATGCTCAAGATTGTACCTCGTCGGTTAATGAGAGGAGCAAAGTAATTGACCTATAACCTCAATCTTTGCTATAGGAGGAAAATTCTCTTGTAAATACACTTGATTAGTCAGTTAAATAGATTGAAACTATTATGCATGTATCTAGTATTAGAAACATCAATTTATTAGAGTAGAATAATTCCATGACATACCTACTAGTAACTATGACTCCTACAAAGAACATGGTATGCATGTGTTTATCCCTAAATACAATCAATCTTAAACCTGGAAAACTAACATGATTCTATTACAGACCTTCCAATAACCCTTTCAAGTAACAGGAGCATATTGATGTTTACGCTTCAAGTGATTAGGATCAACAGCACCAAATACTATCTGTCCTCCGTCTTGAATCAACAGGAGCACCCTGCTTGAATCTCAAATGATTGGGTCAATATGAGAAAAAAAAATCAAGAATGATAATTATGGATTTAATGGAGTGCCACCTAATCCCTCATATTGTAGGAAAATAGGCTAACAAAATGTATGAAGCAATGACTACTCTATACTAGAGTGTCATCAATTCCTAGTAGATTCTCCTGAAGAACAAACTCAACAATACATGCATCACTAACTACTCTAGAGTCTGTACTAAGTGTGAAAATTTCCTAGAAGGTTCTCTTGAATAACAACCTCACCAATACATGCATGACTGACATAAGCATAGTGGTGAGATACATTATGAAACATATCTAAGAGATGAATTCTTTTTTAATGGTATGAATATTAAAGAGAATTTGTTAGTGCACATTGTATTAGTTGGTGTGTTTGCACCCTAGCGAGATTTAGAAAGGTGTATATTCCCATGAGAATATTCCAAACCTAATAGTTTTGATATCCCTGTTCATACCAAAAAAATATTTCAATTGATATAATGAATGACCTATTGAAAACTTAGCAGTCATGCTCTCCAATGTATTTCAAAAAAGTATTTCATTTGAAAGGTTTCCATTCACCAATTATTTTACCCTTTGATTTCAAATGTTTTTGGCTAATAAGTTCAATGTCTTATTGTGAGGCTCTGACAAAATGTGATATTCAACCTTAGATAACCTAAGTTTTAACTATTACATTATTGAATCTCTTATAATGTTAGGTATTTTACTATGCCAATCTTCAAATAGACTAAATTGATGAAATGAATTGAAGGATCTTAACTCAAACAACTCAAACAAATCAACATAACTCAAATAACTCAACACTAACTTGAACATGATTTCCAGGTTCTAAAATGGTAGTTCAAAAGGTCTTAGGACTAGGAAGCAAATAATATCAAAATTTTTAAATGTTATGCATGATTGCTAACCATTCTCATTCAGTGACTGTGTAGTTATGCCTTTGTGGATGTTAAATTGCAATTTGAAAAATACATGTGATTACCGATATTGTCATCTCTAAGTAGATCACAACCATGGACATAACATTAGAGTAATCTAGGGTAGGAGCACGGTTTACCTCTTGTTCTTAGGATTTCAACACAAATTGTAAGGTGTTGAAAATTATGAAATCCCTTTCTTTACCTAATACCAACATTTAGAATAGTCATGAAATTATACACAAAGGAAAAACATTGGCTAAGATAGCTTGCTTCTCGGCATTATTGTATTGTAAACTGACTGGATGTTACTCTATGTTACAAGTATATAATGTTAAAAATTTCAAAATACGACATTATAATTTTAATTTACAATCACAAAAAAGGATAAAAATATTGTTACCAGTATAGAGTCTAGACAACATAGCTGAAACAGGCAGTTCTGAAAACCATCACATTGGAATAAAATTCACTTCCTGCAGATACCTATACTGAGAGCATTTCACAAATAGTCTCTTATGTTTAGTTTATATTACTGTTAGCTTCCAGGTAACTACCCATATGAACAATTAGTCAGAAACCTCAAGGAAGCATTGTTTGATGAGAATCCATGTAACCTTCTTAGTCTTTCCTAAGCCTGCGAAATGGAATGCAGATAAACTCATAACGATATCAGACCCGACCAAGCAAGGAATTCATTCAGACTACAATTCTATTTAAATAGATGTATAACATCAAAATTTCAGCTAATTTCGTATTATAGCTCACAACATTATCAAAATTCATGGTTGCAAATGGGATTTATTCAATAAAAACATTTTTTCCTTGGGAAAGAACCTCGAATCCAGGATATTTGCATCAGACACTAAAACACATCTAATTCTATACATGTGAAGAACAACTAGAAGGTATAAAATGGAATGCTTAAAATCCACTATAGGCAGAGGACGAGAAAAAACCTAAACAAATGGTACCCAAGAATTATGTTTATGATTGATCAAGGAATTGATTTACCAAGGGGTACACGTCACTGAGGGAGTTTGAAATTTATTTTCAGGCCTCTGGAATTATATGAATCTCGGGAATCTATGAACATTGTTCTCATGTTTCAAAGATATACTACATATAGCCTAAGCAGACACTTGGGAAACTACAATGAACACAATATCACAATGAACGCAATATAAATACCCATTACACAGCTCAATCAAACAAATGAAAACATAATTATACCTTCATTCGTGGAGCTTTGCACTATCTTCTTATGCTTTACCTTTCAAAACATCATTCAACATACTTCAAATTTTGTCCTATTGCAATAGTTTCATGTTAGGACCCATCAAATAAATTTATGTTTGTTTATGAAAATAACAAACCAATCTAAATAAATACAATAATATTACAATGTAAATTACAATACTATTCAAATCACCAAGTAAATTAATTGTTAATAATAGATGACCTGATAAAACATGGATAACCAAAAACACTATGTATATAAGGCCATCGATCACATCAAAACACCATTTCTTGCCTCTTAACTGTGGAAATGTTTCTCAACTCTATCTGTAACAAGTTTCAATGGAGGATTCAAATAGCAATAGTGCAAATTATAAACTACGATTATAGAAATAGTTGTTGTTTAATGTATTCTTCCTTACCATTCATTGAGCTCATCTCTATTTCGAGAATAATTTAATATTCTCTACTAAACAAGACCAACCACGTGAAGGTGGAAGCTCTTATGCGCCCCCCCCCTCCTCACATCACTCTCAATTCCCCAAACCCAATGCATCTACTTGCAAATAACAATTTATTTCACTATTTTGCAATCCAAATAACAATGCATCTACTGCACATTATTTCACTCAATAGTTGAAAAATGCTTTCATTAAATCATTCATTAAACCATTCAATAACTCAACAACTGAAAAAACCATTCATTTAGTCAGTGGCAGATAAAAAAAATCAATACACCATTCATTAAAGCAATCATTTAAATATTCATTCACGAAACAGAGGAAAAAAACATGAAATTTGTTTTATTATAAATAAGAATCACTCAAAATTTGTTTAGTCAGTTTATTTTTACTTTTCTTCTCTTTAAATATTTAGTTAGATTCACATCTTCTAGAATTTGATCCTCGATCTCCCTACTAGTCTGCTCGCAAGGTTGAACTTCCGGCAAGGGGCAATGAATTTCTGTAGTAATGTCAAAATATTTCATTAATATATTTATATTTTTATAAATACGAGTAATTCATTGAAAAAACATTACGAATGTGTGTTTTTACCTACCATGGGCACATCAGCATGTTCAACATTATCTTGTACATGCCTAACCTATTCAGTGTTATCTGCATCTACATGCTTTGCAGTTGAATTGTGTAGAATTAGAATTAATGTTCATCATCTGCAATTATCTATACAAAACAGTAGCACATTAATAAATTCATTACCAAGAATCGAAGCATGATCTTCATTTGGTTGGTCATGTACATCCTCGACATGAACGGGATCATTACTTTCTTGCTCAAAAAGGAATAAATAATGAATATGTTAATTTATTTATAAGGAATAAATTGCATGAGAATTAATAACTTATCATTAAGCTATATAGTTTTTACATACCTGCGCACCAGATGGATCAGTAGAAGATTGTGCAGTCTTCCTAGACAAGCTTTTTCGGTGTTCAACAACGGCGTCAAAGCCCTGTTCGAAGCCAAGCTTCATGTAATCCACACTGGGAAATTCTTTGAAATGGTCGGCCTTCATATTTGCATGATGTCATTAATTTTACATTTTTTTCCAGAACAAAATGAAAATAATTATCTGTATGATATTTGGATGCAGATTTAGGTTTTGCGATACTTACATATCAGGCCACCAGGTTCGAGTAACCACCAAGCCCAAGCTTGTGTTGGCCATCTTTTTCACTTCTTTCCTTGGTGGCCTTAGATGTTTCTGTGAGCCTAATCAAGTTTTGAAATACGTTAGTCGATGTACCAAATTTGATATAAAAACTAGTAATAATAAGGCTTACCACTACATTTTGGATTGTATTGCATGCCTCCCTGTTCCTGGTGGTATCTTTCCTGATTTTCTAGGTCCTTCTCTTTTCCGTATTCCACAAGGGATTTCCACTCCATAGATGGAATCGTTGGAGGGCGCTCATACCTAGGGTTCTTTTCTAGGTGAACCCTATACTGGTCTCAGACAATCTTTAGATGTTTTCCAGCCTTCTGTAGGAACTTCGATGAATCGAAGGTATCTTTTCTGAACAGACCAACCAAGCGATTAGTCAGATCATCCTTTAAATATTTTGGCTACTTTTTCCACATTGTGCGGATGGTGGGCCCAAATATATCCAATGTCAAATCATTCATATGTTTATAAAATATATCATTTCCTGTAAAAAATTAATTCCATCATTGGACAACATTAAAAAATATTATTGTTATATTAGAAACACATTATAAAAACTAAATTGAACAATCTATAATGACCTATAATCCTCTCTATCTTTATTCGAACCAATTCTTCATTCACCAAAAATGTAAATTGTATTGAACTAGTGCTAGTGACACGAGAATATTTAAGAAATGCATCCAGATCTCTATCTAACCCTGCATCCACCCCTTCTTTTGCGGCATTTGTTTTGGGTGGGGCAGCATCGACTGCACCCACTGCTGCCCTTGGTGGTGGCGCAAAGCATGTTGCCGACTGTTCAGTGGACAATATGGGAGTAGTATGTGGTGTACATGGAGTGGTTTGGTCACTGGGACCAACATTTCCTTGACCACCACTGATAATCTCCATAGCACGCTGTAAATTCAAACCATTGTATTATAAGTTCAATAACATATAAAATCAAATATTATAAATTTATTATAAATTCATTTACATTATTATTTGAGAACTTACATCCAATTGTTTACATTGCTATAACAACAATTGAATCCTTGTTTCGATTCCTTCTGTTTGTGGAATTGCCAATGTCAGAAGAATCAATTCCTCATTTTGTTTTTGCTTGGTCTTTTGTAGCACCCTCAACGGGTCTGTAGACTCTCTAATTTCACTATCTCTCATCAACTGGGAGACCTCATTTTGTAAATATTTTTGAGACGGTGTTTCATAAACCAAAACCCCTGTCTGCAACAAAAATATATAAAAAATTGCTTAGTCTTTGAAGCAATAGTGTGCGCAAACAATTATATTAAAAAGAATTGTCTATTATGAGAGATTCATAGTAATACATCTAGGATTACTTGATGCCTAGACGAGGGTGTGATCTGATCAACAGATGGGGACTTACCCCGATCAGCCACCTGCAAAAAAAGTAGAGAACATTATCACAATGAACACAATATGTAAAAGCTAACAAATACAAACTAGAAGTAAACACTATGCTACATGTTTTATATGTGTACATTTTTTATGTATTTAGAATGTGGAATTACATTTAGGTTTATTGGTTGCCTCGAGGCTCCACTCATCTGATCAACAGTTGGGGACTTTCCCCGATCAACCTGTAAAAAGGTAGACAACATTATCATCATGAACGCAAACATAAAAATGAAAAAATACATAACAAAATAAACATTATGCTACACGATATACATGTTTACAACTTTAAAGTATTTGAAATGGAGAATTACATTCATGTTTTCCTGTTGCCTCGATGTTGTAGTCGGCTGATCAATAGCCGGTTGGATTCCCTGATCAACACTATGCATGGAAAATAGACAATATTATATAAATGAACCGAATATACTAGTGGAAATACATAACAACAGATCTGTGTGTCCATCATAAATTTATTACATTGACAATATCGATGTATACCTACCTCCTTGACTCAGGTCTACAAATATCTAAGGAGAGGGGGTTTCCCCTGAGAGAACCCTACATCAAAAACATACTAAAAATTACCTAACGAAATTAAAAAAATAGAAAATTACAATTACATGCTAATGAAAAATCCTATAGATGTTAAAATAATTAATAAAAGGTTGGTTAAATTGTTGCATGTACCACAACCATACTAACAGTGTTTGTATCTACACGATTCAAATTGTAATTAATAATCAGTTCTTCCCCGACATATATTGATTTAATTGCACATACAAAGACATGGTTTCCTTCATGCGACTCGAATATGCAGTTGGGTTGCTTAAGTGTAGACCCCAGTTGTGTATTGTTTATAAACCCTGCAATATTACCAGTTATTTTTGGCCTTGCATCCATGTACAACATTGCTCCTTTATTTTGAGCTTTGTTTTTCAGTTGTATATAATTTGTTGACAACCCATATCTATGCATAATTCGTGTATATTGGAACAAACACATCCAATCACTGTAGTGGTAAGAGGGTCCAACATACTCCATCAATTCTGTACATTTGCCGCATCCAACCTTTATGCCGTCTATGCAAAACAACCCCAATCCATGCAATGGCAACGGTGCAATTCTATATATCCTCTCATTCACACAAAAATCAATGTTTACTTGAGGAAGATCCCTAGGAAGCCATTCTTTCACTAGGTGTTTGTACCTGAATGGCACCTCAATGTCTCCCACTATCTCATCATCATAGGAACATGACCCCCCTCATTTGAGAAAAATTTCCATGTGTTTATTGAATTTTCTTCTCATCTTGTGACATCTAGTTGATATAGCCCTTTTAGATATACTGGATGTCTCACTTTCCTCTATCCTTCCCAAACTCCCCTCACTGGAGGAAGACGGGCCTGACAAATAACTGTTTGGTTCTACCTGCACCATGGCTGGGAAAAAAATTGGCAAAACATAACAAAATAATAGCAAAAAACTTGGAAAGACTTATAAGAAAAAAACTTCTAAAAGTTTCCTACTTCCTAAAGAAAAATCTTGTCAAGAATGAGTTTGGGTAATAGGTGTGGGAATTTTGTACCCTAAAAATTCAAATGTATGCCCCTCTTTTAGTTACATACAAGTCTCCATTCTCACTTATTGCTTGCATTTCCTTTTCCTAACATGTATTGCATGGGCCCACAAAATATCATGTTATACATGGGCACTATGATATGCTCACAAATATTTCCTTGAAATAACATATCTTCACATTCATCTACATTTACTTCGGATAGAAGTGATACGGAGTTGTTATGTTGGTCACTTCCCTCAAAAAACATCTTTGACATGAGTTCCTTTTTCAAGGAATCTTGGTTAATCTATTCTTCCAAACGTCTAGATCACTTCTCCACTCTACATTGGCCCGATTATTAAATTTCTTGGCCACTCCTCTCTCCTTACTCTATAGTCGTTGTTGTTGTAACCCTTGCTTTTGATGGTTGTAAGTGGTTTTTAGTTTTCCCATGAATGTTGTTGTGATGCTGCAAATGATTATCCATTTTACCTAAAAGTGCCCAGATCTCATGTAGGACCCTTTGAGAGTCATAATAACAAGTATTCTTAAAGGATGTTATTCAACAAATGATACACCGAAACCATACTTATCAGTTAATATTTGTGTAGGGATGTTTTTCTCTCTCCCGTAATTTATCATACTAATGGGCTTGTGACTATCATGTCAATGCCTTATTTGCATAGTGGCAATCCTACAACACTACACTGGACTGTCTTATGACTAACTCATGAATCTTCCCATGGTTATTAAATATCCATCTTTAAGCCACTATTGTGGTTTCATCATTGCTCCCATTCAAGAACAAAAAAGTAGACATGACTTCTCTCCCTACATTAAGTTCACATGCACATAATGACTAGCTTTGGTACTTCCTAAATTTTCACTCTTCCTTTTGAAAACAAAAATGAAACATGAAACAATATCCTTTCTTTCAGGATCTTGCATAGCTAATGGCTTTGATTGAACTGTATAAGTACTTTGTTCCCAAAGTAAATATTTTTAGACCTACGAATGAAGGGGAGAGAGATGAATGGTTGAAGGACTCCAATGGAGGATGAATTGATGCCTTTTTCTGCCTACCCAAAGGTCCTTTTATAATGAAGATTATCCCTAACTTCTCATTGATTTGTAGTCTTCTATTTTTCACCCATACTGCTCAAAGAAACACAGTTTTATGCCGATCTAGTATGTATTTTCATGTCACAAGTTTTGCCTTGAAGATGAATATGGAACCCTAGAAGGTAGTGTTGATTTGGAAATATTATTTTACAATGTTCCATCCCATATTTAAGACAATTTTGGATAGTAATTTATGGTATAACATTAACATATTAATTTTCAACCCTAAGGCAACGCTAAATTGAACAGAGTTGGGAGATTTCAAATAGGTAGCACCAAAATAATGGAATAAATCAGACCGGCTGCTACAAGCATTCTTGGAGGCACATTTCCCAGTGGTAACCTACGACAAGCCTATATATATATATATAATCCATGGTGGTGAAGAGCGGACATTTCCAGATCTGCTACTTGGCACATTCAGGAATGAAAACAATGTTTTAAATACATTTATATCAATCTGTAATATTTGTTGATTTGTTCCTTTTAGCTTGTCATGATGATGTTTGTTTTTCCATATTAATTTTCAACCCTAAGGCAATGCTAAATTGTTTTCCCATATTAATCTTCAACCCTAAGGAAATCCCATAGTAGAAAGAACCATAAAATACTATTCCACAGAAATCCAAAGGCTCTTAAATTAACTGTATCATGACTTCCTCAATTATTTGATGAATCCTTTGAAATTGCCTTCTAAATACAGTGAGATAAGGATCAAAACACTTACCTAAGAGATTGTTTCCTTTTCTCTTTATCATTAATTGCTATGATATGTGTTTCAAGTGATGCTAATGTTGTTCATCCTGTGATATTCTCTTGTCAATTTCCTAATAGGGTGGCATTAAATGGCTTGCATTATACTTTGATCAATCTGACAAAGTTGTTTTCTCCAACCAACCATATTAAACTTGAATGTATTTTGGACCTTTCATCTCTTTCCACTTGGAGAAAAATTAGCAAATGGTTTGGTTCACCTCCAACTTTGACCCAAATTCTTATCCTTTTGTGATCACTTGTCAAGGAGGCATATATTAACCTAATGTTGTCAAGAAGAACACCATCGACTTCTTTATCACTAGATTCTATGCTCTATGTTTCAAGTTACACTAATTCTTGTTGATTTTTTATTATTCTCTCATCATTTGTGTAAGATATTGTTTTAATTTTCACAAACTTGGGGTTTGAAACAAATTGTAGTATTATAGACTCTTTGAGAGGCATCAATTGGTTTGTGTTGAGATTATTATGCATATACAGAAGGCTTCAAGAAGAGAAGCTCAAATTTGGCCTTCTCTACTCCATCATCAAATAGGTTGAGGTTAGCTTCTTCAACACCACATATAGGTTCACTATAATTGTCTAGGGATAAATGAAAACTTTTTAATCTTCAACAGTCTCTTCCAACTGAATAGTCTATTACATGTACTAGGAGCTTCAGTCAAATCAAGTGAAATCTTCTACAAACATATGAAGAACCGTTTGATTTTCTAAACCAAGGGTACGGAAAAAGGGAAAGGAAACATCAAAGATCACTCACACCAAGGAATAATTCTAAATCTAACCAAATGTCTAAACCACAAAGGTCATCTTCTTGTGTTAAATGTAAGAGGGGAAAACAAAAATCAGACACAGTGACATTTGACATTAAATGTCCAAATAAAAAATGGAGGAAAGCAAAATACCTAGTACTTGCTTCAATACCCAAATCATAAACCATAAGATTCATGTTGTCCATTAATGGCCAAGTATTACCTAACCCAATTTCCAATGAACCAAGCATCTCACGGTAAAATCAGGATATTGGGCCAAGTTTATTGCACAATCCATATATCATTTGAGGTACATACAAAATGTGTATGCCCAAGGATTTCTATATCATGAATTTGAAGAATCGAAGTTACATATAAATTTCAAAGGCCAAGGGGAAGAACCCTAAATTAAGTGGTGGACAAATCGAAATGGTCATTTTGTTGGATTAACATCTTCAACAAGATTTAGGAGTACAACCATCAATCCAACCTACCTTCTTTCATAATAAAAGAATCAATCCGACCTACCTTTTTTTCACTATTGAAACAAGGTTGCCATTCTTTGTGATAGGGTTGAAGGTGGATGATATTGTTGTTGAGAGTATCTTGAGATACATCAATGATTTGACCTATCTGAGGTATATTGTTGAAGGACTGACTTGATTAGGGTAGCCTCCAATTTCTGCTCATCACCTTACATGCAGGTTCATAATTATATGCAGCTCCAATTTGCCTAAATGTGCACAGCCTTTTTAATGCCTAGGGTGCCTTCTCCATGGTTGCAAAAAACCCAGGACTGATGTTATTTATGCTGAGATTGCACCGAAAATTAATTTTTTTGTGGGTCGTTGAGAATTAATTTGAGGCAGCAAATTAGGGCAGAGGGTGGATGGACTGTCCATACACACCTAAAATTCTTAATCATTGCCTAGGATTAAAAGTGCTCAAGGTGAAGTTTTACTTTTGTCTTATGATTTTTATCATTGCCTAGAATTATCATTAACATGTTGTTATCCATTTAAAAGTGTGCAAAATTATCTTTGAAAAGGTCCACAGAATTTTGTATATTAGGCTTCAACTTAACGGTGAAATCCACAAGTCCAAGAAAATATTCTAGTACATCTCCTTTATAGTAATGAACAAATAATGATGTTAGTTCTTGGAGATCTTGCAGAGTGGATGGTTTAACCTCTTCAGTGCTACTCTGTAGTGCATAACCCAACACTTCAGAGAACCACCTTGTTGTATATGGTATCCATTTGATTTGATGCATAGCTCGGATACACATAGACATGGACGTTTTAAATGACATGAAGAGAAATCCAATCATCCATAAATCGAGTTAGATCAATTTTGGAAACCGAGTGGTTAATTGAGTTCATTCCAACATTGAGAAACTGAGTGGGGGATTCATCTCATTCAATTCAGGTTTCTAATTCTTCTAACAAAATCTTGGCGTGCAATAAAGAGTGGGAACTATTTCTGAAGGAAAACCACTGCTCTATTTGGGTTGAGTATTCACATAAAACTTCTCCCTACTCCCTTGCAGCTCCGATGATGGGTGGGCTACGGTGAGCCAAGAGATAATGTTTCCCCTAGCTCTCATCTATCCTAATGTAATGTGGAAATCTAGGGCATCTAAAATTTCAGTTTGGAATCGATGTGGTTGTAGATGTTTTTCCAAAAATAGAAAACAAACAGCACAAGATTCCCAAAAAACCTAAAACCCTGAACTGGTTGCATGCCCAAAAAAGCCTGTCACAGCTTGCACAAAAAAATGAGGTGATGCTTACCCATTGGGCCATGAGCTCCTAAATTCTGGATCGAACCCGTGAGCCGCCGCGAAATGACAGACAAGAGCTACCAGGGATCAAATTTGAAGGGTAGTTCTTAATTTCAGTTTGAAGGGTGTATATTGATATCACCCTTCAGTGATGAAAGGCTTAAAAAAAATCACATTTCAATTGACAATAATAACTTAATCACACATTAAAAAAAAGTCAAATAATATATTGTTTTTCAATTTAATTTATGCTACTTAAAAAGCATTGAACCCAAAATTAATACAACGACAATAATTTCAAATTATATTATTTCTTTTCAAAATGAAATAGTACATTCAAGGTTTTTGAGTTCAACAACCATTAAGTTCAATTTGAGTTCAAATTTTTCAAGGAAGTTGAAATGAGATTCATAGATTATGTACATTATATAATATTATGGAATACTTTTGAATTTATTAGAAAATAAAGTTTGTTTTGAGTGACAACTACAAAATCGAGGCCATGTAAAGATATAACAAGTTCCAAGTTGTTAGAAAGAATGACTAGATAAGGGATCGAGATCAATCCAAGCCACGACCATAAGAGAAACACCAATGAAACCACCAATGTGTGCTGTTAATACTTAATATTTCTACTCTTGCATCAAACCAATGCAACCATCAGAAATGAATACCTTTTATAAATGAATTTGACGACAAACTATACCATACCATTATGTCACATGATTTGAGTTCAAATATGAGTTTGACTAAGTTGAAATTGAGGTTCCCATTTGATTTTTTTTATGAGATAAGGTTCCACACACATATCTACCATGCTCTTATATAATATGGTTACATCATTTTCTTGAATGTATACACAATACTATTCTCATTATCAAGTGCTGATAGAAATGTCTCACACAATACCACTCTCATTATCACTCATGGAAATGCCTCGCATATTTTATATTTTCATTATTATATACTACTTTTTCTCTTGAATGTATACACAATACTATTCTCATTATCAAGTGCTGATAGAAATGTCTCACACAATACCACTCTCAATATCAGTCATGGAAATGTCTCATATATTTTATATTTGCATTATTATATAATACTTTTTAAATATTAAAATGTTGGCCTTGAATTTATTAAATGCTTAACAACACATTACGACTTGAGTGGATTACAATCCCCATGCTGACACAAATATGAGTCATGCCTAGACTATATTCATATTAATTATTTTCTAATAAATCTCATTTGTTGCTAGCAGGTGACGGAAGTTGAAATTAATGTTTGACGTGTAATTTGTAAGGCCGTCCTTTTAATGAAGTTTAAACTCAATTTATGTACTTTCTTAAAAATGGTTAAAAATTGAAATTAACATTTTAAATGACGGCCATTTTTTTAATGGCACTTCTCTGACGTGTTGAGAGGCCTTTAATGGGCTGTGATGGGTTCAATTTTGAACCCTGGGAGCTACTCCAAAATTCATAAAATTGTCCAAATTGCGTAGAACTGTGTAGAACGAGTCATCCATATTTTATATATATGTATTTTATGTTTATTATGTTTTTTTATTGTATATTATTTTATCATCATCAGCCATATATAGGTAGTGATATGAACTTTTCACCAACATTAAAAATAAGTAAAACTTACTGTAATTCAAAAATACTTGTTTTGTAATCCACCAACATTAAGAATAAACAAAACTTAGTTTATTTCAAATATTCATGTTTGAAAAAAATTGCATAATACTGGAAAACCTTTCAATCAAAAAGTGATGAGAAGGAAATTGTTGAATATAGCTAATAAAATGAAAGGAATTTTTTATATCCTTGAAATACTTCTTATATCGAATAGATTCCTCGACTTCTAGAACTATGGGTCCCAAATATAAGTTCAATAGAGAGATGCAAACCTAATAGGAAGAAAAACATCCTAACTTGAATAATGAACCTTAACTTTAATGAGGGAAGAACCATCTACATAACAACACATCCCTATCTTGGATTAATAAAAATAAATTCCGACACCATGATGACGATCTTGACGATGGCGATGATGATGATATCTTCATCATCATGATCCTCATCCTCGTCATCATCATCATTTTCATCATCTTCATGATGATGATCATCATCTTCATCATTATCATCATTGTCATCAACATGATGATGACCATCATCATCATCATCATCATAATCATCATCGTCGTCATTGTCATCTTCATCATCGTGATAAACATGAAGATGACCATGACCATGGTGAAGATGATGGATGGTGATGGTGAAGATGGTAATCATCTTCATCATCACCATCCTCACCATCATCACCATAATCTTCACCATCATCACCCTCTTCATGACAATGATTATGATGATGAGGGTCACGGTGATGATGATGTGGAGGGTCATGGTAATGGTGATGATGAGGATGATGCTAGTGATGGTGATGATGATGGTCATGGTCATGGTTGTCATGGTGATCACGACGATGGTGATGATGGTGGTGATGATGATGATGATGGTGGTCATATTGGTGATGATGATGATGGTGATGATGGTCATGGTGACCATGATGGTGATGATGGTGATCATGTTATTGATGGTGGTCACGGTGGTGATTATGGCAATTTGGATGGTGGATGGTGATGGTGAATATGGTAATCATCACCATCCTCACCATCGTCACTATAATATTCATCATCATCACCCTCTTCACCATAATCGTCATCGTCATCATCGTGATGATAATGACAATGGCAATGATGATGGTGATGATGATGATGATGATGATGATGATGATGGAAAAGATGATGATCATCACCCTCTTCACCCATCATCACCATCATCACCACCATATTCATCATGTTGATCATCGTTGTCTTTATCATTGTGATCAGCATGATGATGACCATGACCATGAATACGATGACGATCAACATGATGATGATGATGATGATGATGATGAGGGTCATGGTGATGATGATGATGTTGAGGGTCATGGTAATGGTGACGATGATGATGATGATGGTGATGGTGATGATGATGGTTGTAACACCCCAGTTTTGACCCTGATGCATTAAATATACATGATACATATATATTGTAAATAATAATGGTGCGGAGCTAAAGGCAAAGGCCCCACCATCGATTTGGTTGTCTTATGTTTCGGAGTTTGGAATTGTTGCTGATAGTATATTAGGATATATGGCACATATTAAGTTGTGGCATTATGTAACTATGCATTTTAATTAAAAGAACCCCAACCAGCTATGTCGATGCAACTATATTGAAAAGGGTATGATTTCCTAAGGATAAGGGGGGGATTATTAAACCTGGAACCCATGGGGAAAAGCCATGTGTCAGCCACCCATTCAAGAACCCTGATGTTAGTTAAGGGCAGTTAATTCTAGGCAGTGGTGGGTGGTAGGATTTCCCCCACGCACTCTCCACCAGCTGGTTCAGTCACATGCACGAGCTGGGAGTGGTTTTACTCACATGTTGTTTGGGATGCCCGATCGTTCTGTCCACTCTCTCCATCGTTTTGATTGTCCATCTCATGCGGAGACACGATGGTTTTTGCCTCACACACTGATTGGGGTCTATGCATGTTCTTCCTTTTATCTATGCAGAGAATCGGTTCTCCTTTTTACATTCCTGATCGGACTTTGTAGTTGTGTAGACACTTCATTGTTGATCATTGGCTGTGGTTTCTTCACTGATCGTTGGCTGTGGTCTCATTCACGTTTTGTTGACTGTGCTTCCCTTTACAGAGTGGTATCTACTATAGGTTGTGGTGGAGTCATTTTTGCCATGATAGGGCCAATAAAGACTCAGGGATTGTCTCCCTTGTCCAAGTTGTGAAGTGCTTGTTTGGCTGTAGGAAAGAAGCGGTTGGTATTCAGACTGTATTGGGGTGGTGATGAGGGCTTGATTTGCTTGAAAATCCTGGTGGGTTTGGGAACCGCACAGACAGAGCTATAGGGCTGGCTTTGTTTTCCACAACCCCTAAATAGCATTGGAAGGGAGGTCAGGGCCTGAGGGACTGTGTAGCAGAGAAAGGACTGATTTCCTTGTGTTGGGTGTGTGTGGGTGTCCTAGAATTCAGTCTAGTTCTGGTGTAGGTGTCCTTATCTCTTCAATGAGCTCACCAAATTAGCATTTAGCCTTTCTGAGCTCTTGGATGGCCTGATAAACCAAATTGAGTTGGCTTGGCTGATCCGTTGTTTTCCTGAGAAACCCAACTATGTTGGCTTGGCTGTTTTGTTATCCTTGGCTATGTGTAAGCCTACTAGTTCCTTATTCCTTGGGGAATCATGCCCACCTCGAGGGTGGTAGTGTTGCTGAGAGATTAAGGAGTATGCTTCCTATGGTTGGGTGGAACGTTGTAGCAATGTAGCTTGTTACGGGATAGTTCTTATAAGATAAGTATTCTTGACTAATATATTTTGCAATCATATTTACTGTTAATGAATTATGATGATGGACATGTTGAATGTTGAATTGTATGTTTTGCTTCTGCTAAGTATATGTATGATTATGAATCTTAGTATGTTTGATGTCTTAAGAATTTCCCTTCAGTTTATATGTATGTACATGTTCATGGGGCTAGTTGCTCAGATGTTTGGTGTATAGTAGCGTCCTCTTCGTCGGTCGGAGGATCGAGGGCATTACAGTGTGGTATCAGAGCTACATGTTGCAGCATGGGCCTGAATGGGTTGGGAAGATGCAGTGACCGAACAATCATTGCAGCATTGGGCCTCAGAAGGCCATGAGAACTAGTTAACAGAGGCATGTTTCCTTCTGCCCAGTAGAGATCAGAAATCAGAAAAACTTCAATTTTTTTTTTTTACTTAAGTGCCTGAACTGTTGGCTCATCGAAAGACTAAGTAGGTAGCTCTTTCGATGCAGCGGAGAGCTAGTCGGAAGGCCACCTAGCAGAAAATAGTCGAAAGAAAAATTATGAAATTTTTTCTAAGTATTCGTCGGTCGCTGGTGAAAGTTAGAGGATGTGGGAGCCGCAGTTTCGGCAGAGATCAGTCGAAGACCGCCGAAATATCGGCTTGTTAGTATGAAGATCCTCCGATATCGACCATCGGCAATCGACGAAGGATAGATGATGGCGTAACCGCAATGTCGATGGAAAAGAGTAGAAATTAGTTGGTTGAACCGCTGATAGCGATGGCGGAGAGAAAATTTTTGTAATTTTTTTCTAAGTTAGACCATTGGCGATCGACAAAGTTTAGTTGATTGGATCGTTGATGATTAGATGATGGGAGCACTGAAATGACGGCTCTGTATGGCTAAGGATCGCCAAAACATCGGTGGAATTAAGTGGAATTGATTGGTGAAACTTAGATGAATATGGGTTCACTGAAATGTCACGACAGTTGGAGAAAGATAGAGGATGAAGGTGCCGATGCAGACGGGAAAGAAGAAATTTTTTGAAAATTTGTCTAAGTGTTGAACCCATCAGTGATCGACGAAAGTTAGACGATTGGAGCGCCGATCAATGGAAGTTAGTTGATTAGATCGACAATGAATAGTGGAAGGAAGAGCCGACAAAGCAGCTTAAAGGAAACTTCCATCGGAAGCCATCAACGGAAGACTGTCGAAACAACGTCGTGATTTAGTGGATGGAGTACCCGCAGTTTTGGTGGAGTTACTAGATTGATCGATGATGATTAGAAGATTGAATCTCTGATGATTAGCCAATGAGGTTGTCGAAACGTCATCATCATCGATGAAATTTAGTTCTTTGGGGAGCCGATGTGGCGGAAGACAAAGAAGAAATTGCTGAAAATTTTCTAAGTCGCAAGACCATCGGCGATCGAAAAAGTTTAGCTGATTGGATTGCCGATGACTAGAAGATGGGATCGCCAACAAATAGAGGATGAAGTTGCCAAAGTCTAGTGAAGTGGATCGGTGATTATTATTTGAAGGAAGAGCCGCAGTTTCGGTGGAGATCTTTCGAAGACCACCGAAATGTCGGCGAAACTTAATTATTTGAGTAGCCGATGCAAAGAGGGAGAATTTTCCAAAATTTTGTCTAAGTGAAGAAAACATCAGAAAATTTTAGACGATGAGACCACCGATGGACATCATCGAAAAATGTTAGAAGATCGGATCACCTATGAACATCGAAAAAGTCTATCTATCTACCGTTGCGGCTGTCTAGTGAACTATCCTTTCGACGGATAAAGGCTTCAACTGTCAATGCTCCGATCTACCGATGGATTTGTGAACCACTGATGCCGTAGTTGTTAGCTGCACCGACAGTCGACAGGGTTATGTCCATAGAAACCATAGAGAGTTCATTTTTCATCGTTGCGGCTACCTAGAGAACTATCCACACGATGGTTAGTAGATTCGACAGTCGATGAATGTTCACGGAACCCGCAGTGAGATCGCTAGCCGCCATTGTGGCTGCCTAAGGGAATGTGCACCCAATGAATAATGCATCTGACTGTCGATACAGTGCTGTGGAAATAATCGCCGATGTTGTTTAGTGAACATTGTTTCAATTGCTGATACTGTGGAAAGGGTTAGTTGTTATGGCCGCCGAGGAGTGCCGGAGGAAACTTGCTATTAGGATCACCGAAACGTCAAAGTTTTAGTGGGGAAGAGACCATATCTGAAAGAGGAAATTTGGGTTTTTCAAGAGGATTTCTCAGCAAATTCCAACTGTTTTCAGTGGATTTTTCAGCAGATTGTTAGTGGATTACAGGGCTAAACAAGAAGAGATTTTTTTTGTTTTTAAGAAAAATGGTTATTTTATGATTTTTCTAGGAGAAGGTAAGTATTTCTATTTTTTTATCAAGGTATGTATCTAACAGTTGTGTTACTAACACATTTGCAGAATCATAGTCACCTTCAAGGGTGGTATTTTAGAAATTGCAGTTTGGTAAGTCAGAGGTGGTTCAGTTATGGGAAGCCATTGTGGAAATTGAACCCAATGATAGATTAATTTTACTCACAACAATTAACAATTGATCATGCAAAATCACTCACAAAAGAGACTGAAATTGGAGCTAAACACTAAACTGTATTAACTCAGTGTACAATAGCCAACCCTATAATATAATAGGTTGCTGAATAAATAAAATACATTAGGGATTCGAATGCATGAGGATCAATTCGAATCTAGCATAAAGCATGCTTACTAAAAATAAGCAAATCCCCCATAGGTGTAAAAAGCTGATCCCAAATCTGTCATGGAGCTCATGAATTAGAAAAATGGCTTAGGCAAGCTAAAGAGTGATGGAATGACAACTCATACATGCTTTTCCAAGGAGAAAAGAGAGGAGGATGTGTAGGACAAAAAACTAGTCAACCTCACCTAGTCAAGCTTTTCCATTTGCCTTAAAACACTGAAAAAGCAGGGAATAAAGGAGAAAAAGCAGAAGGGCGCCTAGGAGGTCAGGAATAAAGTAGAATTGATGCCTTGAGGTTTCCCAAGTGCTACATGAGTCAAATAAGGCAAGTTTGACCACTATGGATAGGTAAATGACAACTTGCACAAGGTGGCACACATGAACTAGGCAAATAAGACAAAAATAATTAAATTAATGTCTAAGGTAGTAAACTATGGGTTGATTATTCTAACACCCCCCCTTAAGCCTGACTTATGAGTAATATATCAAAAAATTATAGGGCCTAGCAACAAGGCTTAGTCACCCTTTACATACTGCATGTCCATTTAAACAAGGAAAGAGGCAAAACCAACTTGGGAAAATCCTCCCTTAAACATGGAATGTAAAACAAAATTTGGAAATATTGTCTTCACTCATGCTTCACAGCGTGATCAGCAATCCCCAATAGTGATTTGAGATTGCTGAAGGTCTTATCACAAAATGCTTTGGTGAAGATATCAACTACTTGTTTTGAAGATGAACAAAAGAGTAGGTGAATGGTGCCATCATGCACAAGCTCTTTGATGTAGTGCATATGGATCTCAATGTGTTTGGTTCTCTACTTCTGAACTGGATCTTTGCAGATTTGAATGGTACTCTGGTTATCACAGTAGATGGTAGTTGAGTACTCTGATTTGAAACCACACTCTCCAAGTAAACCCTGCAACCATAAACATTGAGTTTCTGCATTAACAACTCCTTTGTACTCTGCTTCTGTAGATGAGAGTGCAATGGCACTTTGTTTCTTGCTTGACCAGCTAATTGGCCCTTCTGCAAGCATGAACACATATCCTAATGTGGATTTTCTATCTGTGCTATCACCTTCCCAATCACTATCAGTAAATCCAATCAAATCAAGATCAGATTTTGCTTTGTAGAAGATCCCATGTGTCCTTGTTCCCTGAACAAAGTTAAGGATCCTTTTGGCTGCTTTCCAATGGATCTCATGAGGCTGATCCATGTATCTAGAAGCCACACTTACTGCATAAGAAATATCAGGTCTAGTATGTGTCAGATACAATAAACATCCAATCAATTGCCTATATAGTGTATTGTTTACCATAGGTGAAGAATCAGCTTCTTCCAGCTTCACTCCTGAAAGGAAAGGAGTTTTGCTTGCTTTGAAATCCTTCATTATGAATTTGTTCAGCAAGTCCAAGGCATATTTGGACTGGTGCACCTTGATTCCAGCTTTGGTTTGAGCAATCTCAAGCCCCAAAAATTGACTTAAGAGCCCCAAATCTGTCATGGAGAAGGCTTGGTCCATAGCACCCTTAAGGGAAGCAATCTCATCCTTTGAGCTTCCTGTAATGAGGAGGTCATCAACATATAACACAATGATCATTAATGAACCATTAACTAACTTCAAATAGATATTTGGATCTGATTTGCACCGAAAAAATTTTAGTGATAGCAAGAAGCCATTGATCTTGGCATACCAAGCCCTGGGGGCTTGCTTTAGCCCATACAATGACTTTCTCAACCTACACACAAGAGAAGGGTTAGTAGAAAAAACTTGAGGCTGCTGCATATATATCTCGTCAGTGAGATCTCCATTTAGGAAGGCACATTTTACATCCATGTGATGTACCTCCCATTGCCTTGAGGCTGCAATGGCTAAGGCTAGCCTGATGGAATCCATCTTTTCCACTGGGGCAAAGGTCTCATTGTAATATATTCCATGAACTTGTGAGTAGCCCTTGGCTACCAATCTGGCCTTGTACTTCAGTGGTGAACCATCAGCAGAAAATTTGGTCTTATAGACCCACTTACACTGGACTAACTTTCTCCCTGGGGGAAGATCCACTGGCTCCCATGTGTTGCTCTTCTGAAGTGAGCTGAACTCCTCCTTCATGGTTGTTTGCCATCTTGGATCTCTTTCTACTTCTTCATATGTTTGAGGATCAGACTCCACCATCAAATACCATTTTTCAACAAACATAGGATCCTTCATGCACAGACCACTCTCAAATTGAGATCTAGTCCTCCTTGGGTCATTGGGATCCCCAGCTAGCTCTCCTGCTGCATGTAGTGTCTTGGCTGCCCATTTTGGCCTTGTAGGGCTGTTAGGGTATGCAATAAACTCATCTCCATTAGACAAATCAGAATCATCATGTTCAACAAACTCTTTACTTACTTCTTGAGGTTCAGGTGGAGAAGAGGCTTCTCCAACTTCCACTGCTGCAAGGGGTTCTTCTTCAAACTAAAAACACCTTTCAATGAATGCTTTGTTTGTGCTAAAATTTATCAACTTGTACCCTTTTGAATCTTTAGAGTATCCAACAAAAAGACACTCTTGGCTTTGGGGCTGCAAAGCCTTCCTCTTCTCTATTGGAATTCTAGCCCAAGCCTTTGAGCCAAAAATCCTGAAATGGATCACATTTGGCTTGTGCCCACTCCATGCTTCGAAGGGATTCATACCATCAAGTTGTTTATGAGGCACCCTATTCTGAATATAGGCTGAACAGTTGATAGCTTCGGCCCAGTACTTTGGTGGAAAAGTTTTGGCCTCCATCATGCATGTTGCCATCTCCTTCAGTGATCTGTTCTTCCTCTCAGCAACACCATTTTGCTGTGGTGTGTAAGGGATAGAATGCTGCATCTGAATACCTGAATTTGCACAATAATTAATAAACTCAGACTTGACATACTCACCACCATTTTCAGATCTGAGGACCTTGAGTTTCCTCCCAGACTGGTTTTCAACCAAAGCCTTAAAGACTTTGAAGAGGCCAAAAACTTCAGACTTGTGTTTCAGGAAGTAAACCCAGCAATACCTGGAAAAGTCATCAATAAAAGTCAATGCATATTTGGCCTGAATCATGGACATATGAGGGAATGGGCCAGCAACATCACTGTGGATCAGCTTGAGGGGTGCAGAGGTTCTCTCATGACTAGCTTTCTCAAATTTGTGCTCTGGGTGTTTTCCTAGGATACAACCTTGGAAGATTCCTTTGGAAAATTTTATCTTGGGAAACCCTATGAACATCTCTTTTTCACTAAGATCAGAAAGATACTTGTAATTTAGGTGGCCAAATATTTCATGCCAAATCTTGTTGGCTTCATTAGCATGAATCAGAAGAGCAGAGGGGTTTGAGTAGGGTAGGAAGTGTGAGAACATGTATACCTTTTGAGCATGATTTGCAACTCCTTTTGCAATGACTCTACCACTTGAGATCTCTGTGATCTCAACTTCATCAGGGGAGAATATGACCTTCTTAGGAAACCCAGTGTGAGTCATCTAGTACACTGATAAGAGGTTGGAGGCAAGACCAGGCACATACAACACATTGCTGAACTGACCATGATCAAGATCAATCCTCCCTTTGCCCAAAATTTCAGTGAGAGAGTCATCTCCCAGTACTATAGGTGGTCCTTTCGACATATCAAGTGAAGAGAAGGCCTCCTTGGTCGAAACCATGTGTCTTGAAGCTCCAGAATCAATGATAAAACTGGGTGAGCTTGATGTGCCAACAACCAATGCATGAACTCTCTCTCTGTCATCTGAACTTGATCCTCCTTGTCTCTTCTTTGAGCTTTCTGGAAAGGAGATGCCATTCTTCTCCAGGAGTTGGGTTAGCATGTCTATTTTCTTCTTCATACAAGAGCTTTCAGTGTGATTTCCCTTATTGCAGTATGCACACTTGTTCATTTCACCTTTGTTTTTCTTCTTCTGGTAGTTCTTCTTGGAACCTTGTGGCTCCTCTGGAGACTGTTTCTTGTCTCTCTTTTGTTCAGGTGGCTTTTTAGCTTTATTTTTTCTTTTTGAATCCACCTTCGAATCTCCAGCAATCAGAGCTTGATCTTTGGATGGTTTGATGGTGCCCATCATCACCAGCTTGTCCTGTTCTTGTGTGAGAGATTCCATGAAATATGCAAGGCTAGGCATCTTCCAGGTTCGACCTGTCAGTTTTGTGGCATAAAAGGTCGAAACAAACACTGAGTAGTCAGGGCCTAGCTTCGAGAGAATGGCCAGGATGAGCTTATCATCCTTCTTTTTGATCCCACACCGTTTCAGCTGCAAAACAAGTGCTTTGAACTTGGAGAAATATAGCTGCAGGGATTCAAAGCTATTTGGACTCAGAGAAATCAGCTCATTTTTTATTTGATGTCCCCTCATCTCATCTGTCTTTCCAAAAAGATCAGAAATATTCTCCCATACTTCATTCGGTGATGTCAATCCATCAAGATGGAAAAGGAGGTCTCTGGAAATACTCAGACACAGGAGACCATAGGCCTCATCCCTCCTGTTGTGCCATTTTATCTTCTATGCAGCTGCATTGGGCTCTACTTCTATTGCCATAGTTACCCTGTAGAGGCCTTTCGCTCTCAACAGTATCTCCATATCTACTTTCCATTCAAATAAATTGAAGGGAGTCAAGATAGTTTTCTGTGATTGATCCATAGCTTAGAAAATCTGTCCCGGCTATCAGTAGAAGGCTCCCAGTCACTGATGTCGAACCTGCAAAACAATTTTGAAGGAGAGAAATTGATCTAAAATAGCTCTGATACCATGTGGAAATTGAACCCAGTGATAGATTAATTTTACTCACAACAATTAACAATTGATCATGCAAAATCACTCACAAAAGAGACTGAAATTGGAGCTGAACACTAAACTGTATTAACTTAGTGTACAATAGCCAACCCTGTAACATAATAGGTTGCTGAATAAATAACATACATCAGGGATTCGAATGCATGAGAAGCAATTCGAATCTAGCATAAAGCAGGCTTACTAAAAATAAGCAAATCCCCCATATGTGTAAAAAGTTGATCCCAAATCTGTCATGGAGCTCACGAATTAGAAAAATGGCTTAGGCAAGCTAAAGAGTGATAGAATGACAACTCATACATGCTTTTCCAAGGAGAAAAGAGAGGAGGATGTGTAGGACAAAAAACTAGTCAACCTCACCTAGTCAAGCTTTTCCATTTGCCTTAAAACACTGAAAAAGCAGGGAATAAAGCAGAAAAAGCAGAAGGGTGCCTAGGAGGCCAGGAATAAAGTAGAATTGATTCCTTGAGGTTTCCCAAGTGCTATGAGTCAAATAAGGCAAGTTTGACCACTATGGATAGGTAAATGACAACTTGCACAAGGTGGGACACATGAACTAGGCAAATAAGACAAAAATAATTAAATTAATGTCTAAGGTAGTAAACTATGGGTTGATTATTCTAACACCCATGATGGATATGATGCTTAGGATTCTTACGAGCATGTGGGAGATGCCATGGGTGAAAATTCCCGTAATGGAAATGATGACATAGAGTCTAATGGAAGGAGATTTCCAGAGACACCGTTAGATGTTGCAGCCACCATGAGAAGCTTGATTAAAGCCCAAGAAGAGCAGCACCAGTTGAATGTTGCTATGTTGCAGAGCTTGATAGACTTGCAAATAAAGATAGACTCTGGATGAGGTACAGCAAGACCAGAAGGCAGTAAGAGCAGTACTAGGAGAAGGAGAAGGACTTCTAGTGGATCATCCAACTCTGAAGAATCCAGCGAGGATATGAGTTCATCTTCTTGTAAAAGGAAAAGAAGGAGACACAATAGGGATCACTCTCAGGATGAATTTAAGAAAACTAAACCTCCTACATTTGATGGTGAGATAAAGACTGGACAAGAGGCTGAAGCTTGACTTCTTCGGATAAAGAAGTAAGTTCAAGTGCAGGATTATTCAGGAAACATGAAGGCAAGAGTTTCCATTTTCAATCTAAATGGAAGAGAATTTATTTGGTGGGAACACTTCAAGCAAATAAAGAGGATTAGTGAAAGGAGACTAAAGTGCAAACAGTTCAAGAAGTAGTTCAAGCAGAAATACCTCTCTGATAGGTATTATGATGACCAGATTAAGGAGTTCCATGAGCTGAGATTGGGACAGCAGACCATGGATGAATATGCAAATAAATTCTTGGAATTTTTGAGGTATGTTCGATACATCAAAGATGAAAAAGTGAAGGTCTAGTAGTTTCTGAGTGGATTTCCTCAGTCTTACAAAGACAGAATTGAGTTTTATGAACCTAGAACTTTTAAATATGCAATAAGGAAGGCTAAGTATTGCTATGAGCAAAGAAAAGGTAAACCTGATTACCATAAGGCCTAGAAGGACAAGAAGAATGAGAAATTTAACCAAAGAAATAAAGGTTTCAAACCTTCTAGATTCAGGAATCAGTATAAGCAGCTATCCCAAGCTGTGAGTAATCCAGTAGGGGTGAGAGGATAAAAGCCTAGAGATCCACAACAAACTAAAAGACCACTCAAATGTTGGAAATGTGAAGGACCCCACTTGCGTAGATATTTTCCACTCGAGAATGAGAATGCAAGACCAACTTAGAAAATTCAAGAAGCAGAAATGGTGGGTCAAGTAGCAAGGGCAGTCCCTAGAATTTATGCAGCACTGGAGGACTGCCAGGAAGATCACCAGTCAAATATGGTTGAAGTGGCAGGTAAGATTGTTGAACAATATGTTTCTATTTTGATTGACCTTAGTTCTACTCATAGTCACATTGCTCCTAGAGTAGTGGAGATTTGTGCTTTTGAGAAAGTAAAGCATAGGAAATATTTCTTAGTTCAGCTAGCCACTAGGACTAAGAGAAAGGTCAGTGAAGTGGTAGAGAAATGTCCATTGGTTATGAATGGATTGATCACTTGTGTATATTTGAATGTTCTACCTCTTGGTTCCTATGATGTTCTCATTGGAATGGATTGGTTAGAAGCTCACAGAGTGAAGCTTGACTGTTACAACAAGACTTTTGAATTCATGGATGAAGAAGGGGACCTAGTAGTTGTGAAAGGTATTCCAAAGGTGATTTCAGTAAGGCAGGTTTTAGCAATGCAATTGAAGAAGTTATGTAGGAAAGGGTTTCCAGTTGTATGCAGCTCATATTTTGGAGACATCAGAAGATGAAACTCCTAGGTTGGAGGACTATCAAGTGTTGCAGGAGTTCAAGTATGTGTTTCCTGATGAGATTCTAGGGCTTCCTCCACAAAGGGACATTGATTTCACAATTGAACTTGTGCCAGGAGTAGCAACACTGTCCAAGACACCCTACAAGATGAGTACACCGAAGATGCTAGAGTTGAAGATGCAACTGCAAGAATTGTTGGAAAAGAAGTACATCAGGCCGAGTGTGTCTCCTTGGGGAGCACCAGTTCTATTTGTAAAGAAGAAAGATGGTACACTCAGGTTGTGTATTGATTACCGACAATTAAACAAGGTTATTGTGAAGAATAAATATCCTTTGCCTAGGATTGATGACCTCTTTGATCGAATGAGAGGAGGAAAGGTATTTTCCAAGATTGACTTGAGGTCTGGTTACCATCAGGTGAGAATCAAGGATGAAGCCATTTAGATAGGCTTTAGAACAATGTATGGGCATTAAGAGTTGGTGTGGTACCATTTGGTCTCACAAATGCACCAGCTACATTTATGTGCCTTATGAATAGTGTCTTTAGTAGATATTTGGACAAGTTTGTTCTTGTTTTCCTTGATGACATTCTTGTTTATTCTAAGAATGGGGAAGAACATGAAGAGCATTTGAGGTTGACATTGCAATTGCTCAAGGAGCACAAGCTGTATGCAAAACTGAGCAAGTGTGATTTCTATAGAGATAGAATTCAGTATTTGGGTCACATTATCTTAGAGGAGGGTATATTTATGGACCCTGAAAAGATTGAAGCCATTATGAATTGTCCTACTCCAAGAAATGTGACAGATGTAAGATCTTTTATGGGACTTCCAGGATACTACAGGAGATTCATTGAAGGATTCTCCAAAGTTGCACATGCCATCACTTCTTTGCAAAAGAAGGGGATAAAGTTTGAATGGACATCAAGGTGTGAAGAAAGCTTCCAGAAGTTGAAGAATATTCTCACCAGTGCACCAGTATTGAAAGTTGTAGATCCGAAGAAAGATTTTATGGTGTGTATTGATGCATGCAGACAAGGACTTGGAGGAGTCCTTATGCAGTACAACCACGTGATATGTTATGAGTCAAGAAAGTTGAAGGAGCATGAGAAGAACTATGCCACTCATGATCTATAGTTTGCAGCCATAGTACATGCTCTCAAGATGTGGAGGCATTACTTGATGGGTAGAAGATTTGAGCTTAGAACAGACCATTATGGTCTGAAGTATCTATTTGATCAGCCTACCCTAAATGCTAGGAAAGCAAGATGGCTGGAGTTTTTATGTGATTTTGATTTTGAAATCAAGCACATAAAGGGAAAAGAGAATAAGGTAGCTGATGCACTCAGCAAGAAGGTGCAGGAAATGCATGTGGCATCCCTTAGTATTTGCCAATCAGATTTGAGGGAGCAGATTGTTAATCATGCTATTGGAGATGAATTGTATGAGTTGGTAAAAGACAAATTGCAGCAACAAAGTCTTGGGAAGAGGTATGAGGGATATACTTTGGAAGAAGATGGGCTTCTTACTTATAAAGGAAGAATTTATATTCCCAATGTAGCATATTTGAGGAGAGTTGTTATGGATGAAATACATCAAACTCCGTATTCTAGTAACCCAGGATACCAGAAGACAATTGCTAAGCCAGAAAGCAATATTTTTGGCTAGGAATGAAAAAGGACATGGCTGAATATATTTCAAGGTGCATGAAATGTCAACAGGTAAAGGTTGAGCATCAACATCCAGCAAGTTTGTTGGAGCCTTTACCAGTTCCGGAATGGAAATGGGAAATTATTTCCACAGATTTTATTACAGGATTGCCGATGACTTGGAAACAACATGATTCCATCATGGTTGTGGTAGACAAGTTGACTAAGGCAGCACATTTTATACCAGTGAAGTCTATGCATAAGACTGATGACATTGCAAAGATCTTCATCAAGGAGATTTTCAAATTGCATGGATTGCCGAAAGCAATAGTCTCTGATCGAGATGTCAAGTTCACTTCCAATTTTTGGAAGGGGTTGTTTGCAGATTTGCGTACAAAGCTAAACTTCAGCACTACATACCATCCTTAGACAGAATGGGTGTTGGGGCACGCACCTTAACGGTCCCTAATTTTGGTAACTCTGCGGTTTTTGTGGAAGTTGTAAGTGGAGTTACGACTCAAAACAGTCTTAAGGGTGTCGAGGTTGAGTCAAGGTCTTCTTTTTGTAATAAACCCATGGTTTAAATCCAGGGTTTAGGGTTCAAGGTGCCCATGGTTTAAGCCCATGGTTTTGTAATAAGTGCACTATAAATAAGCACTCTTGTAAAGAATTCAGGTTAGGCTTTTTGATGTAAGAGGTACTGATGCGAAGCTAAGGCTATTTTGTAAGAGAAGGTTAAGTCCCAGTTGTGTGTGTGGATGACCTCTGCAGCTGTGTGCGTAGAGGGTTTTGGGGTAATAAAGGAAATATGTAGTTGTGTGCGTGGCTTTAAGGACTTGAAGGGATCTGCAGCTGAGTGCGCAGATCAGAACTATGGTTTTTGTAAAGAGTTGAATAAAATATAGTTCTGTGGATGTAACCCCTACACTGGGGGTGAACCACGTTATATCGTGTGTTGTGGTTTTTGTTGTGTTGTGGTTTTGTTCTTTATGCATTGATAAATATACATTTGATAAGTAAGGTCACTGCTAACTTAATAACTTCGCTGTGAATTCCCAGTAAAGGGTTAAGCAAGTCACTGTCTGTTTATTTAGCTGTGAGGTTATATATGTGAATGTTGAATCTCTGTGTTATAAGAATATAAGTTATTAAAGGATAAAGGTACAGTAATATCCCTCTTCTGCTTGCAGAAACCTGATTCTGCGGCATCCCATAGCTGTTTCAGGTGAGACTGCAACCTGTTCGTAGGTTGTTGCCGAAAGGGCCAACACTGTGGGTCTTTTGTTGGTGCGAAGTTAATGGTATAAAGCCCAGGTCTGCCCTATAGCCCAACAAATTGGTTCCGTTTTCAGTTGAACTCAGTATCTACTCAAGGGGGGTTTACGTCGTACCTCAAGGGCTATGTTCTGGAGAGCCTCTGTGAAGGAAATCGGTGATTGGCTTGACGAGATTTATCTAAAATTCGCTGTGCAAGAGAACAAAGATCCGCGTCGTAGTGCAAACGACTTTTTACAAAGGTATGTTTTCTGTGATGTTTATGAAATTTTCTTTAGTAGTATCCACATAGAGTTGCACCAGTGGTTATCCAGGTTAACAGAGCGAAGGACGAACTTCCAAGCACGTCAGTTTCCTGATTGGACCCCCACAAGAATTAATATACTAAAAAGGGTGAACAACGAGATATCCCGCGTTGTTGATTTCTGGACAACGCGAACCCTTGAAGCATTTGTGATGGAGTTCGCCATCGACATGAGTACTTCCTTTAGCGAAGCCAAGTGATAGTTTTTCAAAGGACCAAGGGGTAAGTTTTGGAAGTCATTTAGTCTATGAATTAAAATTCTATTAGCTGAAAAAGGTATATTGCTAATTGAATCAGACTGTTAGATTTAGTATTACTAACCTACGTTTGCAAGTGAAAATACTTTCGACGAGCAAAGTGGTTTACTGTGAAGTGGAAAAAGGTACAAGAGAGATTTTAGATCCTATTCCTAGGGTCAGCATACCGAGTATTCACCTGTAAGTCCTACAAATTCAGAACCCGAAGAAACCCCTTCTGTTGGAAACCCTCCGGTAACCCCGCAGTGCAGACCTGTTATCCCTAAGAACCCATCGCAGTCTGAAAGTAACCCTAGCTCGAGTATTCCTGTCGCAGGACAGTCTACCCCAGTAAGTTCCCCCCCACCTGCTTCCAGTCCCCCTCCCTCCCCCCCTAGATCCACTATGGCCCACATGCATGATGACATTAAGCTCCCTGTTTTCAAAGGAACTGGATCATAGGATCCAGAACAGTTCTGGTTTTTATGTGAAGCAGTGTGGACTACTAAGAACATTACGGATCAAGATACAAAAAGAGCGCAGATGGTTACTTCTTTCAGAGACCGCACTCTGACCTGGTTCATGAAGTTTTCCAGCACTCAGAACCATGCATTGGCTGATATAAAAGAAGCAATGATAAAGGAATTTAAGAAGCCAAAATCAGAGTCACAGTGTATCACTGAGTTGAAAGAGATTCAGCAGAGGCACGATGAATCAGTGTGGGACTTTGATCAAAGATTCAAAGTTCTGCTAGACCAAGACAGTTTCACCATTGGACCTACGCAACATAAGGAATGGTTCATTGTAGTGTTGTTACCACATATCAGAACTCCACTCATGCAACAGAAGGTTGCTAACCAGCAGGAGGCTCTGGAAATCACGATGAAGCTTGAAACCACTCCTATCGAAGACAATTCTGGTATTGCTCAAATCCAAGTGCAATTGGCAGCGATGGCTCTGGAGCTTCACGATATGAAGAAAGGAAAAACCGATCGCGAAGAGGTTTGGTGTACACAATGTCGGATAGAAGGTTATGCCAAGGAACAGTATCCTATGGTAAGAAATTACCTGAATACTAGTGCGCCAAACCCATTTCAACCACAAGTCCTATATTGTGAGCTCTGCAGAACAGCAGGCCAGCATCGACCTGAAGACTGCTATCTGCTACAGCGGTATGGGCAAGTACCTAAGAAATCCTATTGTAAATTCTGTAAGTCCATAGGACATAATGAAGATGAGTGTCGCAGTTATTACCTCATGAGAGAATGCACCTATGACACCTATCGGGTACAAAATGAGGGACAGAGCAATGATGGCTATGGTTACCGCGGTGGTGCATCAGGTAGAGGTACTTTTGGAGGTCATGGTTGAGGTGGTATGGCTGGAAGAGGAAGAGGCCAGGTTTTGTGTTACAACTGTAACCAAGTCGGGAATCTAGCGAGAGACTGTCAGAACACAACTACGACATGTCAGTATTGCCGAGCAGTAGATCATGTGATCGAGCAGTTCCCGCAGTTGATAGCTAAGATTCAGGAAAGAAACAGTGTGCCTACTCAGAATATTCAGATGATTTCCATCGAGAAAAGACCTGCCCCAGCCATTAATGTTGTTACCCAGAGTGGAGCTATGACGGAAGCGCAGAACAAGGAGAATCGGCCTTCTGAGGCTTGGGTTAGGAAGGCCCCAGAAAAAATCCCTGCATTTGATGTCGAAAGAGAAAAAGAGACATTTATGGCAGCCACGAGAGACTTTGCTGACCCTAACACATTGGTAATACCTATGCACCAACCTTAGTAGTAGTCGCAGATGCAGGAAGCTTCGACAGACAAAGTAAGTACACTGTCCTCCTTTTTACAGAGTTGTCTGAATCTCCTAAGAAATCAGAATGCTTTAAGTGAGTTGCAGAAAGTTATTGCTTCCTGTGAACCTCAGCAAAGTTCTGGTCAGGCAAAAGCTGTTAATAGAGTCAGGAGAACTGGCAGGGAAATGAGATTGAATGCTCAGATAGGAGAGTATGATATGACTGCTATTATCTTGGACCTAGGATCAGAGGTAAATTTCTTAACTAAGCAAACTTGGGAACAAATAGGAAAACCTACCCTTGATTGGTCCCCCATACAATTGATATTATCCAATCAGCAGAAGATTATGCCCCTAGGAAGACTCCCTAGTGTACTCGTAGATATTGATGGAGTCAGTACCTTAGCAAACTTTGAGGTAATTGAAATAATTGATGACAGCAACCCCTATCCCACACTACTAGGAATTGAATGGGCAATAGATAATGATGCAGTCATCAACCTGAAGAAGAGACAGATGACTTTCGAAGGGAAAGGAATGAGAGTCATAGTTCCATTGGACCCTTCTCAAGGAGAGAGATACACAGAGCCAGTAAGAGATGAAGACCAGGATGCTTTGGACCACATCTATAATATCACAGCTAAGGAAGAATATTATGTTGATCCTACTGCCGATGGTATCATGGATTGGTAGTGTGACAGCTCATGCATGACAGATTCAGATGATGGGTTAGAAAACTAGAAGAACAGACTTTATGAGCTGCATAGACATAGATGTGCCTGAATTACCAAATATATCAGATGGCTTGGTGCATAGGTAACTGTCCTACCTAATTTCGATGACTTGTCAGATCTAGAATAGTTTATTGAACAATTCTCAAACTAGATACCAGATTCATAGAAAAGGGAGACTCTGGATTCAATAGTCAAAACCACAGCAGCCAGATGGTGGAATGGCCCTCAGAAGAATAGTCCTAGTTGGGATGCTCGTCAGAAGTTCCTTCGCTTGAGACTTATGGATCAGCCCCAGGAGGTACAAAGCACATTTGATGGGAAGACTAGCCCTCAGGAATATTGGGCATAGTGCTACGAAGCATGGCAACATGTACCTCAGGAAGCATGGGTACATAGGTTTGTGCATACTTTGGAACCAATAGCAAAGAACTGGTACACGGAGGCTGAGCTTCGCCAGGATACTGTAAGTGGGGATCGCCTTGTTGATAGTTTTGTGCTTACCTTTTCTACTAATGAAATTTGTCTAGCTTTAATCAGGTTGGTCCATACTAAGGTATTGGATGCTCAAGACATAGTAAAATATCGGCCTGATTGGACAACACAAGAAGCTCATGCAGTTGAATATTTTAACCTCGCAATTGACGAGGATGATGGTCCATGCAATAGTGGTCTTCCTGAGTCAGAAGGACACTGCGATGTACACAGACCAGCAGTCGAAGCCCCTACAGTGACTCAGCCCCTGAAAACACGGACAGTCAACATTGGATCAGAAGACCAGCCTAAGTGTGCTACCAATGGAGATTATTGGGATGAAGACACGGTAAACAAAGCGACCCAACTTCTCCATGAGTGTCGAAACTTATGTCTGATGAAGTTCCTAGAAATAAGAGGAATCATTGAAGTTGTGGGTGACATGTTGTCATGGGTCGAAGCTTGACTCCATACCGTAGATGGTGTCTAGAGGTGTCGAATGTCTTCATTAGGGCACAGCCATAGCTACTGCTTGTGCCAAAGAAGGAAAGGTCTGTCGGAACTAAGAAAAAAATGACCGTTAGAAGAAATCAAATTTGGCGGCTCCGGTACGTTCTCTATATTAACTGCCTGTATTAATGCGATCTTGGAAAATCTACCGCCGTCTGGACAAGATATTTGTCAGAATTGGCGCCATCAATGCACAGTTATGATAGCTTTCGGGGATAGCTTCTATAAAAAGACACCCACAACTGCAAGGTTCACACTTTTCAGTTTCTTAAAATTTACAATTGCATCCATGTCCGCTGATCGTGAGTTCCTGGAACTATTCAGAGAGTTTGAGCAGACGGGTTTGCTGAACCTTTTCAACCAGCCTCCTGCATCTTCTCCCCGTGAAGAAACTCCCGCAGCGCCGACTCAGCCAATGTAGACACGCTCTGCTCGGAAGAAGTTTAAGCCTGAAGAACGTTCTAAATGCAACGAAGACCGACACAAGTAATCAGGGAAAACACCAGAAGACCCCGAGATGCAGTCGTCTGGTTCAGCAGAGGCCCCACCTTCAGAAGATGAGAATATTGCACCGAAGCGTCCACCGTATCTTCCACCAGTTCGACCAGGAGTCCAGCCACCTCGACGACTAAAGAAGTTCACATTACGCACCTCTTCGATGCCCCCGGGTGTGCAGTTGGTCGGGACCATGATAGGGAAAATAGACTGGCTTAAGTATGCTGACCATGACACGAATGATCATGGAGAGTTTCCACAGTTCGCCCCAGCACAATACTTGCATTTTGTCAAATATCCAGAGACTAACGCGACATTGCTGGAAGTAAAATAGTGGGCTGCTGGCTTGGATCAAGCGGGTTTGCTGAAGATGCTCGATGTTCCCCATTTTGGTCGCAGCACACAGGTGACCATAGTGGTCAAGCAGCTGCTAGCATTAGTACATGATAGCCACCTATGGATAGGAGATAAGAAAATTCCTATTAATGGAGAGCTCATTCATAGGATCACAGCCCTACCAATAGCAGGACTTGATCCGAGGACCGAATTTCCTTCAAAGCATGAGGATACGAAGCTCGCACAAAGCATGAAGGAACGCTTCAGCCTGACAAAGGGAAAATGAGGGTATCACACTTCCACAATTCAACAACATAATATTTGCTTCATAGTTGAGCTTCTCGCATGCAAGCTCATGCGAAAGTGCATACCATATGAAGTGCCTGCCCCGGTTATCAGAATTGCTGCGAACTGTGCCGAAGGCTATAGTTACAACTGGGTAGCATATATCACGAAGGAATTCCTTGAAGACGTCTACGAAGTGTAGGAGAAAGGTAGGTCCTTTCACTATTCCTGGTTGATAGTCCTCATTGCCCTGGTAGGATGACAAGAACCTACCGAGGCACAGTTTGCTGCTATACCTCCGGACTTGCCTGGCGCAGTACGGTATGCCTCTCTGTGGGTTTCCTAGGATAAAATCCTAAAGCAGATGACAAACTGTGTATTTTACTTTTATATTATGAGTATCTAGTATGAGATCACGAAAACCCCTCGGCTTAGTAATGAGTTATTCTCTCAATACGACGGCAGAACCCATTTTAGCACCGACATGCATCATATTTTCATCCAGGCCTACGCGGATCAAAAGCATCAATGGTTTAAGTTACCATATGTAGTGACCAAAGAAGAAATCCTCACAGTTGTTCAACAATGGCCGGAAGAGTGGTTAAAGGACGCAGGGAAAAAACCACCATTCCAGTTCCCTCAGTTACCAATCTAGGCGTAGGCCCTAGTCATACACAGCAGCAAGACCCCCCTGAAGATAGGGAAGAAAAAATTGAGTCGCAGCAGAGTGAAAGCGACCAGGGTGGAGACGATGGCAATGACGATGAAGAAGAAGACTCGGTTAAAACTATTTCAAACCCTAATCGATAGGATAAGCGCAAGACACCAAAGCTGGAGGAAGTGAACAAACCCCAGCCCCGAAAGAAAACGAAGGCGTCGAAGGATAAGAATATTGACGAGGAGCCCAACCTGACAAGTGAGAAGCTTGATTAGGCTCTCTCGAGGTCCATAGAAGTTCTCACCAAGAAATGGTCAGAATTTGCAGCCACACAACTGCATGCCATCACCGGGGTCACAAAACACATTTCGGAATTGAAGGACTTCGTAGAAAAATCACTGACTGGAGCTTCATCAAGCACTGTCCCACTAAGCGCACCACCAGACCTAAGGTAATGGCCGGTCAGAGATAACAAAGGCCAAGTCTCGAGTGCTGCCCTCATATTAACAGATGCAGTATCTCGTCCGGAGATGAGTATGAAGGTTGGAATTGATTACACTAAGATGTCCATGATGGAGCTACATCTCTGTCAGTTAGCAATTATGAAGGAAATCTAGGCACGCGACCAATATTCACAAATGCAGTTGGAAAATGCCATGAGTAAGTAGCAAGGCTTCGCCATGCAGCTGGAGGCAGCGGAACAGAGAAAGAGGGATGCAGAACGTAAGCGCATTACCCTAGTATGAGTCTTGGATGAGGCCTGTCGAAGTCTTCCTGACTTCGACGTACAGCTGGTAGAAGAACCAGAACAAAGATTAGTCAGGCTGAAATACCATGCACAGCAGTCTCGCAGTGAAATAGAGAACCTCAAAGCAGAACATGAGGCTCAGATTGCGGAGCTTCAACTCTGCATCACCCTGGAGAGCCCATCGGAGGTCAGGGAGCAATGCCGAGCAGACATTCAAGCCTTCGCAGCAAAAATATCGGATACTGCGAGTAGCACAGCAAAGCTATTAGAAGACAGTGTTGAGGCCTGGACCACCCTGTAGGAACATCCAGAAATTGGACAGCTACAAGAAATCATCAGGCAGCGATAGATAGAGTTGGATACAGTAAAAGCAGAAATTAAGACTCTGCCGCCTATGGAGAAAATGCTTAAGGTAAAGCGAAGCAATGAACTCCAGCAGGAAATTGAATCGTGCAGAGCAAAAGCAACAGAAGTGGAAAGTTCTATGCAGCCACTTATCAGCGAAGCTTTCGAGTTGAGTACTGCTGTGGACACCCAACTCAAAGTTCTGAAGGAATATGCTGCATTTGCACAGACAAAGGCTAGTGCAACATCAGCCGCAGTATTACAGGAATTGGTAGAAAAGGAGAAAGTTGCCGACAATATCATGCGTGGCCTCAACAAGCAGTTCGCTATCTTTGCTGACAAAGTTCACCTACCAGAAGAGCCACAGAGTGTCCCGGGACGGGCCACTGGTGAGTCTTAGGGGCCTGTTGGGGCGCACACCTTAATGGTCCCTAATTTTGGTAACTTCACGGTTTTTGTGGAAGTTGTAAGTGGAGTTATGACTCAAAAAAGTCTTAGGGGTGTCGGGGTTGATTCAAAGTATTCTTTTTGTAATAAACCCATGGTTTAAATCCAGGATTTAGGGTTCGAGGTGCCCATGGTTTAAGCCCATGGTTTTGTGATAAGTGCACTATAAATAAGCACTCTTGTAAAGAATCTAGGTTAGGCTTTTTGATGTAAGAGGTACTGATGCGAAGCTAAGGCTATTTTGTAAGAGAAGATTAAGTCGCAGCTGTATGCGTGGAGCTGTGTGCACAGAGGGTTTTGGGGTAATAAAGGAAATCTGCAGCTGTGTGCGCAGAGGCCTGCAGCTGTGTGCGCGGCTTTAAGGACTTGAAGGGATCTGCAACTGAGTGCATAGATCAGAACTGTGGTTTTTGTAAAGAGTTGAATAAAACACAGTTCTATGGACGTAACCCCTACACTGGGGGTGAACCATGTTATATCGTGTGTTGTGGTTTTGTTCTTTATGCATTGATAAATATACATCTGATAAGTAAGGTCACTGCTAACTTAATAACTTCACTGTGAATTCCCAGTAAAGGGTTAAGCAAGTCACTGTCTGTTTATTTAGCTGCAAGGTTATATATGTGAATGTTGAATCTCTATGTTATAAGAATATAAGTTATTAAAGGCTAAAGGTACAGTAATATCCCTCTTCTGCTTGCAGAAACCTGATTTTGCGGCATCCCATAGCTGTTTCGGGTGAGACTACAACCTGTTCGCAGGTTGTTGCTGAAAGGGCCAACACTGTGGGTCTTTTGTTGGTGCGAAGTTAATGGTATAAAGCTCAGGTCTGCCCTATAGCCCAACAATGAAAATACAAAGAGAGTTAATCAGGTGCTTGAAGACATGCTTCGTATGTATGTAATGGACAAACCAACCAAATGGGAAGATTACTTACACTTGGTAGGGTTTGCTTATAACAATGGACAACAGGGATCCTTGGGGATGAGTCCATATGAAGCTTTGTATGGAAGAAGTTCTAGGACACCAGTGACTTGGGATAATCCAGTGGATAGGGTTGGGCTTGGACCATAATTGCTCAAGAAAATGGAGCAAGAGGTTGTAAAGATCAGGCAGAATTTGAAAGCAACATACGACAGACAGAAAATCTATGCAGATAAGCATAGGGTGAATAGGGAGTTCAGTGTTGGGGATCATGTCTACCTCGGAGTGAGGGCAAGGAAGAGTTCCTTGAAGCTTGGAACTTGTGCCAAGCTGTCACCAAGATATTGTGGACCGTTTGAAGTGCTTGAAAGAATAGGGCCAGTTGCATATAGACTTGCATTTCCTGCTAGTACTAGAGCTCATAATGTTTTTCATGTTTCTTTGCTTAAGAGATATGTGCATGATCCTAACCATGTGATTAATTGGGATGTGATTCAGGTGGAACCCGAGGGAGATTTCCAAACCGATCCAATGCGCATCCTCGACAGGAAGGTCACAATGCTCCAGAACCGAGCCATAGGGCAGGCAAAGGTGCAATGGGAGCACTATGGTCCTGAAGAGGCTATGTGGGAGCTGGAGGACTTCATACGATTGGAACATCCATTTTTGTTCAATTCTACAGAACACCGAGGTGATACTAGTGTAACATTTTGTGCAAATTTTGTAAAGCACCGAGGACAGTGCTATTGAAGGGGGAGGGGAATGTAACACCCTGGTTTTGACCCCGATGCATTAAATATACATGATACATACATATTGTAAATAATCATAGTGTGGAGCTAAAGGCAAAGGCCCCACCATTGATTTGGTTGTCTTATGTTTCAACGTTTCGAATTGTTGCCAATAGTATATCGGGATATACGACACATATTAAGTTGTGGCATCATGTAACTATTCATTTTAATTAAAAGAACCCCAGCCAGCTATGTCGATGCAACTATATTGAAAAGTGAATGATTTCCTAAGGATAAGGGGGGGATTGTTAAACCTGGAACCCATGGGGAAAATCTATGTGTCAGCCACCCATTCAAGAACCCTGATGTTAGTTAAGGGCAGTTAATGTTGGGTAGTGGTGGGTGGTAGGCTTTCCCCCACGCACTCTCCACCAGCTGGTTCAGTCACACGCACGGGCTAGGAGTGGTTTTCCTCACACGTCATTTGGGATGACCGATCGTTCTGTCCACTCTCTCCATCATTTTGACTGTCCATCTCACGTCGAGACATGGCAGTTTTTGCCTCACGCACCGATTGGGGTCTGTGCATGTTCTTCCTCTTGTCTATGCAGAGAATCGGTTCTCCTTGTTACGTTCCTGATCGGACTGTGTAGTTGTGTAGACACTTCATTATTGATTGTTGGTTGTGGTCTCATTCATGTTTTGTTGACTGTGCTTCCCTTTACAGAGTGGTATCTACTATAGGTTGTGGTGGATTTGTTTTGGCCATGATAGGGCCAAGAACGAATCAGGGGTTGTCTCCCGTGTCCAAGTTGTGAAGTGCCTGTTTGGTTGTAGGAAAGTAGCAATTGGTCTTCGGACTGTATTGGGTGGTGATGAGGGTTTGATTTGCTTGAAAAACTTGGTGGGTTCGGGAACCACACAGATAGAGCTAGAGGGCTGGATTTCTTCTCCACAACCCCTAAATAACATTGGAAGGGAGGTAAGGGCCTGAGGGACTGTGTAGCAGAGAAAGGACTGATTTCCTTGTGTTGGGTGTGTGTGGGTGTCCTAGAAGTCAGGCTAGTTCTGGTGTAGGTGTTCTTAGCTCTTCAATGAGCTCATCAGCTTAGCATTTATCCTTTCCCATCTCTTGGATGGCCTGATAAACCCAACTGTGTTGGCTTGGCTAATCTGTTGTTTGCCTGAGAAACCCAATTGTGTTGGCTTGGCTGTTTTGTTATCCTTGCCTATGTGTAAGCCTACTAGTTCCTTATTCCTTGGGGAATCATGCTCGACTCGGGGGTGGAAGCATTGTTGAGAGATTAAGGAGCAAGTTGGCCTATGGTTGGGTGGAATGTTGTAGCGACGTAGCTGGTTGTGGGACAGTTCTTATAAGATAAGTATTCTTGACTAATCTATTTTGCAATCATATTTACTGTTAATGAATTATGATGATGGACATGTTGAATGCTGAATTGTATGTTTTGCTTTTGCTAAGTATATGTATGATTATGCATCTTAGTATGTTTGATGTCTTAAGCATTTTCCTTCATTTTATATGTATGTACATGTTCATGGGGCTAGTTGCCTAGATGTTTGGTGTATAGTAGCGTCCTCTTCGCCGGTTGGAGGATCGGGGACGTTACAATGGTGATGGTGATGGTGATGGTGTTCATGGTGGTCATGATGATGGTGATGATGATCACCATTGCCATCACCATCACCATTGACAATCCATCATAGTCACCCCCGTAAGTGACATAAAATCTTGTAACATGAAATGTTATATGTGATTCTATATTACTTGTAATGTAATATATTATTTTATTTAACATTTTATATTTTTTTATGCATTCTCATTTTATTTTTTTAAATAAAGAAAATAAATCTTCAAAATGAGAAATATAATATTAAGTATTATTTAATGTAATTTAATTACAACTAAAAATCCAATTCCAATTACATTAATATGGAGCACCATGACCCAATTTTCACTAATACATCCCATCTAGTGTGTTAAGCATCATTGTCTTCAAACACGTTTGGGAGGCTGCCAAGTGGATTTCGATAATAGTCACCCCTGTAGGTGACATAAAATCTTGTAACATGAAATGTTATATGTGATGATGATAATGAGGGTCATGGTGATGATGATGATGTTGAGGGCCATGGTGACGGTGAGGATGATGATGATGATGGTGATGGTCATGGTGATGATGATGATGATGGTGGTCATGGTGGTGATGATGATGATGGTGATGACGGTGGTGGTGACCATGATGGTGATCATGATATTGATGGTGGTCACGGTGGTGATGATGGTGATGTGGATGGTGGATGGTGATGGTGAAGATGGTAATCATCTTCATCATCACCATCCTGATCACATCATCACCATAATCTTCATCATCATCACCCTCTTCACCATAATAGTCATCATCGTGATGATGATGAAAATGGAAATGATGATGGTGATGAGGATGATGATGATGATGATCATCATCATCTTCATCATCATCATCATAACCATCATCACCGCCATCTTCATCATGTTGATCATCATCGTGATCAGCATGATGATGACCATGACCATGAATACGATGACCATGACCATGAATATGATGACGATCAACATGATGATGATGATGATGACAATGATGATGATGATGAGGGTCATGGTGATGATGATGATGTTGAGGGTCATGGTAATGGTGACGATGATGATGATGACGGTGATGGTGATGATGATGGTGATGGTGATGGTGATGGTGGTCATGGTGATCATGATGATGGTGATGATGATGGTGATGATGATCACCATCACCATCACCATCCATCATAGTCACCCTCGTAAGTGACATAAAATCTTGTAACATGAAATGTTATATGTGATTCTAGATTATGAGTAATGTAATATATTATCATTATTTAACATTTTATATTTTATTATGCATTCTCATTTTATTTTTTTAAATAAAGAAAATAAATCTTCAAAATGAGAAATATAATGTTAAGTATTATTTAATGTAATTTAATTACAACTGAAAATTCAATTCCAATTACATTAGTATGGAGCACCATGACCCAATTTTCACTAATACCTCCCATCTAGTATGTTAAGCATCATTGTCTTCAAACACATTTGGGAGGCTGCCAAGTGGATTTGGGTAATAGTCACCCCCGTAAGTGACATAAAATCTTGTAACATGAAATGTTATATGTGATGATGATGATGAGGGTCATGGTGATGATGATGATGTTGAAGGCCATGGTCATGGTGATGATGATGATGGTGATGGTGATGGTGATGATGGTGATGGTGATGATGGTGGTCATTCTGGTGATGAGGGTGATGTGGATGATGATGGTCATGGTCATGGTGGTGATGATGATTATGGTGATGATGGTCATGGTGACCATGATGGTGATGATGGTGATCATGATAATGATGGTGGTCATGGTGGTGATGATGGTGATGTGGGTGGTGATGACGGTGGTGATGATGGTGATGGTGAAGATTATGGATGGTGATGGTGGATGGTGATGGTGATGGTGATGGTGATGGTGATGGTGGATGGTGATGGTGATGGTGAAGATGGTGGATGGTGATGGTGATGGTGAAGATGGTGGATGGTGGATGGTGGATGGCAATGGTGAAGATGGTCGTCATCTTCATCGTCACCATCATCACCATAATCTTCATCATCATCATGACCCTCTTCACCATAATCGTCATCGTCATCATCGTCTCCATCATCATCGTCTTCATCATGTTGATCATCATCGTCTTCATCATAATGATCATGATCATGATCATCATCACCATAATCTCCATCATCACCATCATCATCGTATTCATTTTAAAATTTAACATTTTATATTTTTTTTGCATTCTCATTTTATTTTTTTTAAATAAAGAAAATAAATATTCAAAATGAGAAATATAATGCTAAGTCTTATTTAATGCAATTTAATTTTTTCTTTATTCCATTTTTATATAAAAGACTTGGAATGTAATTTAAATTTTTTATATTTCATTTTTATATAAAAAAACTTTGAATTATATTTTTAATGGAATTTAATTTTAAATAGAATTTAATTTTTTTTATTTGATTTTTATAATTTAATTTTAATTTTTAATTATTTTTTCATTTTCTTTTATAGGAAATATTTTTGGATTTTTGGTTTAGTTCATTCCTACCCAGCCTAGTTCATCTTGACCACAGGCACAAACATATTCCAGCTAGAAGGGTTGCTGTAGCCATGGACAACCAGGAGGCAGAGTAGGAAAACGACCCGCTAACCTCTATCTTTCAGCTATCCCTGTCAACAGGCATTGTCGTAGAACCTTCAGCCAAAAACCCTACATTTTTCCCGTCAACGGATTCTGTCGGGGGTTTTTTCTACACAGAACCAGTTTTCTCACCGTTTGGAGTGGCACACACTGATTTTCTCCTCCATTTGGACTCGGATGTGTCAATACTCAATCAAGCCATTGTAGAATTGGGGGATTTTTTGAACATTGGCTGGTCGAAACCACCTCCTCCACAATCAACTATCATAGTCGGAGAATCCATTGACGCAGAGGGTTTTGTCAACTCAGTGGTAGCAGCAGCTAGCACTGAAGAAGCTCTACCAGGATCAGGTTCAGAATCTAATCACGGCCCATCTATAGGAACCACAGAGGAGGATGAAGAAAACCGAAGCCCTAGGTAACAGAGGCAGAACAAGTTCCTGGTGCCAACCTATGGAAACCTAGATATGGTCTGCGGTGTCAATGTGGCCATTGAGGAAGCGAAATATATGGATGACAGGGTAATTATCGAGAAGATTCATGGCCAACACCCTATCCTTGAAGAGATGAATCGATGGGTTCAAAAAAATTGGGTAAACCTCTTATCATCTGCGATAGAGGTGTTCAGGTACACAGAGTACTCCCAAAAGACCGAACACCTTTAGAAACCGCTTCACACAAATAGATCACAGATCAACACACCAATGTTTGTCACATGGTTAAAACCCTTGAGAAGGAAACAGTCCATGGCCCCAGCCAAATAGCTACTTGGAGCAATTTATTATGCAAAAGAAAGAAAGTTACATGAGCTTCTCATAATCGATCAACTAGCCAAGGACTCTCTATGCTCTTTAAATAGAGATCATAGACCAATCGGGTGTTAAGCCATAGATCAATGGTAGGTATGATCTAAGAGAAGTTGAGCCGTCGGATTACTCTATGTCTAGAACATATCGTAACTATTGGATTAGAATATTTACAAATGCATACTAATGCATACTAAAGAAACACACTTTTACCTAACGGATATATTACACAAGTTGATCTTAACTAACTCCTAAGTGTCTAAATATCCTAACATCCCCCCTTAAAAACAACTTGGGATAGGATTGAAGGATTTACAAAAGTGACACTATTAGGAGAAGGAAGAAGGCATTAGAGCCTATTTGCAAATATTCTAATCCGACGGTTACGATATGTTCTAGACATAGACTAATATAACGGTTCAACTTCTCTTAGATCATACCTACCATTGATCCATGGCTTAACACCTGATTGGTCTATGATCTTTATTTAAAGAGCATAGAGGGTCCTTGGCTAGTTGATCGATTATGAGAATCTCATGTAACTTTCTTTGTTTTGCATAATAAATTGCTCCAAGTAGCTATTTGGCTATGGCCATGGACTATTTCCCTCTCGAGGGTTTTAACCACGTGACAAACATTAGTGTGTTGATCTGTGATCTATCTGTGTAAATCAGTTTCTGAAGGTGTTTGGTATTTTTGGAGTACCCTATGTACCTGAACATGGTATCAGATCTTTTATGAAGAGCCACTTTCGGTTTTGATCAAGATCTGGAACCGATGTTGCCGAAACTTTGAAAGGGTTTCTGATTTTGGATTTTCTATGCATTTGTGGCCCATGGGAGCTATTCCATTGTGTCTGGAGTGCCGTTTTCATTGGGAAATAGTTTTCGTTTCACCGAAAACCATTTTTGTTTGCTCCAGAAACACCCATTTCGAAAAATCTGAAGGTATAATGTTACAGTGACGGATTTGTTTTTTTAAAATCTCTCATATTTTATTAGTTTATTATTATATCTTTTATGTTTTAGTCTCGCACTGTTGTTTTCCCTTACTGCATATGCTCTTTGTCGTGCACCTTGCGCGATCGCGGTGAATCAGAAATAGTAAGGGAATTTTTTTTTTCTTGTCTTCTCGGCTACGTATGCTCTTTGTCGTGCACCTTGTGCGATCACGACAAATCAGAAATAATGAGAAAACTTGAAAACATATACTTTCCGGGTAAGCTAACCAAGATCTAACCCCATTGTGTGGGAAAAGTTTTTTGTTTGTTTTTTGTTTTTCATTTTTTTTTGTGATTTGCAGGAAAAGAAAGTTACATGAGCTTCTCATAATCGATCAACTAGCCAAGGAACCTCTATGCTCTTTAAATAGAGATCATAGACCAATCGGGTGTTAAGCCATGGATCAATGGTAGGTATGATCTAAGAGAATTTGAACTGTCGGATTACTCTATGTCTAGAACATATTGTAACCATTGGATTAGAATATTTACAAATGCATACTAATGCATACTAAAGAAACACACTTTTACCTAACGGATATATTACACAAGTTGATCTTAAATAAATCCTAAGTGTCTAAATATCCTAACAAGAGGTAGGCAAATTAACAAAGGGTTAGTATACTTTCACCCTCGGCAGTAAGCATGACGCCGAGCAAATATTGAACAGAAACTAGTTCTATGAGATGATACCAATTTTGTTGAAGAAATGGACACCCCTATTCAATGCTGTTAGTGAATGAATGGATACAATGGCCATATGGGTACAATTACCAGCCCTATGCTGGAATTATAGAACCCAACATCGCTAAAGGATCTCGGTAATGCCATAGGGGCATACCTGGAAGTAGATTTCTCATACCTACAAACCTAGAGGAGGGATGTGGCATGAATATTGGTTTCTATTCACATAAGAACAGAGCTGAAGGAGTGCCTTAACCTCATCAGAGGCAATGTAACTCAGCAGCAACCATTGGACTATGAGTGTCTACCATTTAGATGTCATCGGTGCCAGAAAGTGGGACATATGGCATGAAAATTCCCTGTTGGGGCATCTATAGTGACAACACATAAAAGAAGGTACCCCAGGACAAAGGGAAGAAAGCTTCAGCAGTAGGTGCAAGAATCTTTGAGATTGTTCCTCTACAACACCCCCTTGAAGAGCAGACAGACCTTCATACTGAAGGAAGCACTCAACACCTCATGGGTATGTCCTCTATTGTTTCTATAAAGGAACAGTTAAATAATTTGATTATAAATGATGTTGCACCTACACAAAACTACACTTCTGTGACAGTTCATCCCCCTCCCACCTAGGAAAAACCCCCATCCCACCCTGCTTCCCTGCTTTCTCCCCCCTCCCTCTCAAAAGGGCGGCCTATTTCCCCCACATAGTCTTGTGCTCCCCAACCCATGATCAACTCATCCCCTAATTATGACTCCATTTCCCCAATCAGATTTCAACTCCATTCAAGGGACATACCAGCTCAGGAAAACCCTTTATTCTTCTTGGGGGCGAACCCAATTCTCCCAACCCAGGTGAAAGGAAGAGGCAGACTCTCTGTCCTATCCTTTGGCCAGCAAAAATTACTCTGGGATCAATCAAATGGTAAGCAGAAAACTCTTTTTGGGGAACTTAGATTAGTGTAAACACATGAAGGGGATCCCAAATGAAATTCCTATCTCTCAACTGTAGGGGTCTGGCAAGTACCCAGAAAATACTTTCCCTACAAAGAGTGATACAGGTGCAGAAACCTGATATCATTCTAATGCAGGAAACCCTAGGCACTAAAGAGAAGGTATCTAGGGTTTTGTCCTCTATTTCAAGCAGTTTCACCTTTCTGGCTTAGATTGCAAAATGTCACTCAATAGGTTTAGCAATTGTATGGAACCCTACCATGTTGTGCTGTCAAAACTCATGGGGAGGCTCTTTTGAAATGGGGCTAGAAATTTTTTGGGCAGAAGCAAACTGACACCTCAACCTTATAAACATCTATGGGACTTATAATGGCCGAGTGGCTTTCTTGGAGTCAGTACAAGCCTCTCAGTTTCTAGATAAGGAGAATGTGATTATCGGGGGGGGGGGGGGCTTAATTTAACCATTGCGACCCATGAGATATGGGGTCCAAATGCAAGAGTGGAACCCTTGGCAGATTTCTTCCAAAACTTGTTACAAAGCCTTAAGTTGGTGGACTTGGGTCCTCAAAAGCCCAAGTCAAGTTGGACACACAGAAGAACAAGGAAAGACCGAATTGCAAAAATACTATATATATTTCTGGTGGGGGAAAGTTTACTGGAGTATGATATGCAGTTCAAGGAATGAGTAGACTCAGAAGGGGCCTCAGATCATCATCCCATTTGCCTGGAAGTATCAAGAAACCATAAAAAAATAGCCCATCCTTTTAAATTTGGTGCAACCTGGCTTAAGCATGAGGAGGTACTTGAACTCATAAAATCAAACTGCACCCCTTATGGAGCAGAAGCCGGATCAAATGCTACAACACATTTTGTGCAAAATTTGGCTAGAGTTAAGAAGCTGTTCGAGGAATGGGAAAACAAAAAAAAGACAAAGACACAGGATGAACAAGCCCTGTTAATTTTTTGAACACAAAGATGGGGAAGTCTGTGAGTTTTACCATGGACCTTTTGCGGAAGCCTTTCCTGTAAGGCATCTTGTTTGACTATTTTGGACACACATATCTACAAACCTCTCTTAAACTTTGCTTTTTTCAGCTCTATTCTCCGCTCAACAAAAGGAGCATAGGCTACAAGCCTAGCTCATTTTTGGAACTATCAAAAGGCTCAGGGGTAACATAAACAACAACATTAGAGCACTTATATCTGGCTATTTTTTGGCATAATCTCTTGGGATAGAGATGATTAGATGGTAAGTTGTTTCCTTGTGGAATAGTGGCCGTTACAACATGCTGGTTGTATAAGCAGTGGTATGCATCTGCATACAATTACTTATTTGGATTTTAATAAAATTTTCAACTTGTTTTCCTATGGAGAAAAAAAAGACTTGGAACACAAATCAATCAAAATAAAAGGAAAGAATAAAACTGAAATGCTCAAATTAGAAATAATATTTTAATTTTTTTTCAATCATTGTAATAAAATTGAAATGTAAATTTTAAGCTAGCATCTGGAAAATGTTTTTTTGTTTATTTATTTATTTTCATATAATTTAATATATAATCCTTATTTATTTAATTTTTATCAATTGGATTAAAGGGACACATCAGTGCAAAATTCTATGACATGGCAGCCTTGCTATTGGCAATGGGTCAATGGCAGATCATAGAACACAGTAGGGAGCTCATTCATGAATATTATCATTGTCCATTGAAGGAATGATCGGGAAGCTCATATTAATTTTTTTTGCTCTGTTTTTTCTAAACTGTTTATTATATAATAGGTTATATCAGCACTCTATACTGCCTGAGTGGGCTATGACAACAGTTAACTATTTTAGATATTTAATTTTGGACATATTTTAGTATGTGGCTAGAACTTGATATATCAATTTGTTTGATATATGTGGGTAGCAAGTACTGTATTTGTCCCTTATTTTGTACTCTTTGTATGGACCTTTATGGTACTTTCCGAATACACAAGTAGTGTATCTACAAAATGTAAATTTTGTTCTGTTGAAATTATGAAATTATGAAACTATGATGAAATTCTATTGTATAGTTGAGCTTCTATAAAATGGATTTTATCAAGAGTACATCAAACAAATATGGACAATCTACCACAATTGTTAACATTGAATAATTCCACTATTTTTACTCATCAAAATTGCTTTTGAATAATTCCACTAGTTTTACTCATCAAAAGTACATTAAACAAATATGAACACTCTGTCCTACATTTGTTCAATGAGAATAATTTGATCGGTTTTTAGTGTCCCAAATAGTTAAAACAACATAACATACCAAAGAGTATATGTTGATGAAATTATGATGAAATTCTATTGTATAGTTAAGCTTCTATAAAATGGATTTTATCAAGAATACATCAAACAAATATGGACAATCTGCCACAATTGTTAACATTGAATAATTCTACTATTTTTACTCATCAAAATTGCATTTGAATAATTCCCCTAGTTTTACTCATCAAAAATACATTCAACAAATATGAGCACTTTGTTCTACATTTTTTCAATGAGAATAATTTGATTGGTTTTTATTATGTCCCAAATAGTTAAAACAACATAACATACCAAAGAGTATACATAATGTGCAACACATGTAAACTTATGGTAAAACTTCAAGATAGATAATTCAAATAAGTTATACAATAACTACTTGAAGAATAAAACATTCAAATACTCCAATACATTCCTATATCCAAATCACATGTTTCCCTCAAGAGTAATTATATGACATATAAGCATGTATTCATTGTTTCCCAAGAGAGTAATTATATGACTTGTATGAATATGTGTTCATTCATTACACATGTAGGTCCTTAATTTGGTCCGATAATGTTACATATACATTTAATTGCATAAATGTGCCTGTTAGGGTGATATAATATATATTAACTCTATGTGTGCCCCTCTTGGGTCTTAACAAAGTACTTTTCCCTCGATATATTTGGACCATTAAGTGAATTGATGAAACATATGTAGATCACTTGATAAAACATGGATAACCAAAAACACTATGTATATAAGGCCATCGATCACATCAAAATGCCATTTTTTGCCTCTTAAATATGAACATGTATCTCAATGCTATCTGTAAAAAGTTCCATTGGAGGAGTCAAATAGAAATAGTGAAAATTAAACACTAAAATTATAGAAATAACGGTTTTTAATGTATTCTTCCTTACCATTCATTGAGCTCCTCTCTGTTTTGAGAATAATTTAATATTCTCTACTAAATGGGACCAACCACGTGAAGGTGGAAGCTCTTATGGCCCCTCCCCCCCCTCACATCACTCTCAATTCCCAAACCCAATGCATGCACTTGCAAATAACAATTTAATGCAAATTATTTCACTCAATAACTAATAGAAGCTTTCATTAAATCATTCATTAAACCATTCAATCATTCAACAGCTGAAAAAAAATCCAAAGAATATGTTAGTGATGATGATGATGATGATGATAGTGACGATGATGATCAACATGATGACGATGAACGCGATGGTGATTATGATGATGTTAGTAACTCTTTAAAAAAAAATAAGATAAAAGAATAGGTCTAATTAAATATTTACCTTTCAATATATTTCATCGTCTTCTTCATCCATGTCATTGTCTTCTTCATCCAAGTCATCATCCATATCATCAGATCCAGAGTCAACATTGAAAGGATTGGCCATATCATCATCGTCATCTAAGTCAGTTATGCTCATCGCGTCATCATCGGTATAATATTCATGGGAATTGTTTGCTGCATCATCTTATTCATCTAATTCTTGGACATCTTATGTTGTATCATCATCAACATCTAACTCATGTTGATCATGCTCTTCATCATCGTCTTCTTCTTCTAGAGAACCCTCTTCATTACCATCATCTAGGTTATACTTTACTGGCCTTCCCCTTAGATCGTGTCTCACAACAAATGACCAGCCCGCTTTACCTGGAACCTCCGAGTAAAATACCTATTCACATTGGCTTGGAAGAACATAGAGCTTTGTTCCTGGCTCAAACAACCTTGTATTTACCATGGTAAATCCATTATCGTTTTCAAAAATAGTTCTATCAGGATCATGTTGATTCAATCGTAACCTGTACCATTTGACAATGAATAGAACCATCTTGAATGATTTAAAGCCATACTGTAGAATATCTTCCAAATACCCATAGTATCAATTTTCTGAGAGTTTTGGATGTCTGTCACTTCAAGATGAAACATTGGTGACCTCAAAGACTGCAGATATCCCAAAATTTGATGTTTTCTTTGTTTCATCCAATTTTTTGATGCGATATCTACAACCATTGTAGACCATATCCTTATGGTGTTTTACCTGCAACAAGCAATACACGAAAATATTACACAACGATTCAATAGTTATGCAACAGTACATGGAAAATAACAACATGTACGTCAAAATGTAATTTGCAACATAAAATATTTAGAGTGATTGATTAATATGCTTTCCATTTTATCTTTTAAACCATATGCTAAATTGATTTCCCTTTCTATAATATTTATATCTCCATTGCGATGTGCTGCTTTTACCAATGAAGACACACCTTCCCATGATATTCCATGACCCGATTGTTTGCATCATTCAATCCATAACTTCATCCAGTCAAGATTGTTTGCGATGTATAAATGAATTGCATCCCATTCTTGACCAACTGCTTGATGACAGTAATCATTAAAATGAAAGACAGGCGTAAATTTCCTGAACATCGTATTATATGCTCTTAATTGATGCAATAACTAGAAAATGCAATTAGAATATCAACGATCTTATAAAAATCCACTAGTTAATAATTACCTTTCACCTTCCTCGATCTACCTTTCCCCTTCGAATTTGTGATTGGAGTTTGGATCACAAATGCAATGTAAATTGATCTTTGACGCTAACAAAGGAAGATATTCATTGGCATACAACATGTTTTGGTATACCGTATATCCTTCCAGCATAGAACCCTCAGGATGTGTTCGTTATCTCACCAAACCCTTCATAAATTTCAAGTGCCTCTCAACCATCCACATAGACCTTGAGTGCACAGGTCCACACATCTCAATCTCCTCAACTTGGTGTAAGAGGTAGTGTTCCTGTGCATTAAAAAATGTGGAAGGTAGATGCTTCTGCATTTCACACATGAGACGAGGAATTTCTCCCCTCCAATACTTTATATCATCTTTATAGATTTATTTAGATGTCAACCATCTACACGTGACGAAAAAGAATAACGATATTCAACAAAAAAAAAACATTTAATTACATATCATGAAATAGTGCAAAAAAAAATATAAAGTATACGGAGAATTAAATAAACACTAAGCAGAAGCAACTAATCGCTAGTTACCTCATGTATTTACCAAGATTATATATAACTTATTTGACATTGTTGTCGAAGTTGTCCGGGAGAGAGAGGTAGAACATACGGTATCAATATACAACCCACACCATTTATTAAACAAAGAGTATACAATCAAGAAAAAAAAAGTATGCAATAAAATGAAGCAAAAATTTTTATATGGACATAACAATAATAATTACCTTGATGAAGATGTGCCAATCATGTGTTTTGACCCCTACAAAATCACCTTTTTTTGTTATTATATTCTTCAAGTTCGCACAAAATCTAGTCGGAAATTTAATTTTTTGCATTACTTCTTTGACAACGTTGCTTTGCTGCTCTGTAAACATCCATGGAATTGAGTTTATATTAACTTGGTCTCCGTTGCTATGAAATTGGATGACTTATTTCATTGCATGGTTGCTTTCTTGAATGTCTTTGCAAGCTTTCACAACTTTATATTTCTCCCTCAGCTCCAGTAGTTGCCATAATGTTTTGGTCACATTCTTTCCAATATGCATTGTATCAAAGAAATGAGAAATTTGTAGGTGCTCATAGTAGGGCAACCTGCTGAATTGTATAAGATAACTTTTCAATCCTTGTGGAAGCCCATTAATGCCTTCATGAGCAAGATGGACGTCATGAATATTAGTTTATAAATAAATTACATCATAAATAAAATATGGCCACTACAGTAAACAACTCACAATAAAAATTAAAATACATAACAATTCATATACGATGATCCATACGTATCATGATGACGATTTCTATTCTATTGCATCTTCCAAAGGTGAGGTGTCATTCTCCATGGTTTTAATGCAGCCTCCTGCTTCCCATTGAAAAGATTTTTTTGATTGTTCTATACCTGTGATTCTTAGAGAGGAAATGCATATACTCATCAAATACCTCCTTTCTTAAGCTTTTCAAGCGACGAGATTTGATCTTAGGTCCACAAACTAGACATGCAAATTTACCCTTTGGCTGAATACGACCTGCAATATATAGATATGGAATCTCTGTCAATTATAATTATATATAAACTATATTAACTACTTCATATAATTAAATGCAATTAAAGTGGAACTAAAAAATACAAACCACACAATTGGGTTAACCCGGGGACATCGTGTATTGTCCATACAACCATTACATGGAATTGAAATTGCCTTTGCCATATTGGTCTGGATACATCATGCATAGTGATTCCATTCCATAACTTCAGTAGCTCATCTATAAGAGGCTTGATATATACATTCATATCTTTGACTTGGAACTTACCTGGTTGATTTGAAGTAGATATAAAATATATAATTATGAGAACCATTAAGATATATAAACCATGCACAAGAGTAATTAAAATACAGAAATATACAAATGAAATTAGGAAACCTAATATGATAAATGAGATTCCACAACTACATTAGAAATAAAATAGTTGTAGACACAAAAAACTTGGAATGATCATTGACAACATTATGTGCTCCCTCTTTATCGACAACCATGGAGGAATGTTGTTGTTGATAACAAAAATAGGCCACACACTGTAAATGGATTTCATCTGTGCAAATAGATTACACCATCTGCTACCAAAGAAATCCTAAGATTACATGGTTCTTCTTTAAAGTGAGGCCATTTTTCCTCCATATCTCTAAAAGAAGAACCATCTGCAGGCATTCGAATAACATCATCTTGAATTCTGTTCCTTGCATGGTAATCCATAAATTGCACAATGTTTTTTCACCTGAACATTCATTGCAAATGTGGAATGATGGGAATATAACAAAGAACCTTCCGAGGCACTTTTTTGGTTACTTGATCAGTTCGATATCTACTTATATGACATTCTGAACATTCTGTTGCAAATTCATGTTGATTATAATATATAACATGGCCATCGGGGCATGCATGAATTGCTTCATAATGCATTCCAATATATTTCATGATGGTAGGTAAATATTGATATGTGCGAGGTAAGATATTTGACGGTGGTAACAAAATTTCAGCTATCAAGCTACAAAAAAAATATAGTTAATGTAATAAATAAATAATATTATCGAAACACACTTCATCCGTATGATTATCAATAATGAGTTAACAATACAATTATTAGAGGAATACAGATAAACTTTATGATGATCCTATATATGTGATTGATTATTTTACATACCTTAGCATCCGTGTGATTGATATGTTTGAAAGACCATTCATAACCTTCAAGTTCATTATCAACAATACATCAGAGAGAAGATTTATTTTGGAGCCTTCATAAAGGGGTTCATGTGCCTTATCGAGAAGAGGTATATCGTGAACATCATCAAAGTCATCATCATTTTCATTATCATCATCATCGTCATCGTCGTCATCCATTCTAACATTAAATGAATTATGGATTAATTTATTTGTACCATCATCTTCAACTATGTTATCAGTATGATCATATTGTTCAATATAATCATTCACTTGTTCTCCATTAAACATAGACACTCCATGATCCTGATTGGGAACTTGTTCTGAAAGCACTTCCTCTAGATGATATGCCGTCGGGTGTCTTTCCTTTATAAATACATGGAAACATCAATAGATATACATTAATATAGGAAATATTAAAAAACTACATACATTTACCAAAGCAAAGAATATAAAAAAAATTATAATGCTAAACCTACAAATGGATGATATTCACCCCCTCAACATGTCCATGTTCCCTGTAATGTTTTGTGGCTGTTGAGATCAATATTCTTCTCCTCTTAAATCCCCTGAATTGAGTACATGGACAATAACATTTTCCATCACTCCTTCGTTTCGCTGCATCCCATAGTCTAGTAAGCAATTGTCGATTGTTTTCATTTGGATCAGGAATATTTCTATTTGACATTTTGTCACAAACTTTGTGAATGAATACTATTGACACTCTTAAAAAATCAATTCCACGCATCAAAATTTTCTCAAACGAAGTTTTTTCGAAGAAATAAAAGTTTTCCCGCAAAATTTCTGTCGAAGCAAAAAAAAAATTCCCTCAACCACTTGTTGAAGAATAAAACAATTCTTGAAACCGACCATCGCTTCACAAATTTTTATAAACACACACTCATTGCATATCCGACATCATAAACATAGTGACCATTAGAAAAATACGACACATGCTTGTACTGTGAACGGTGTAAATATTCGACATGTGAGAGTCGGTTATTCAACACAAATACCATCACATATTCAACGTCAAACGAACGTCGTAAAACCGACTCTTGCAAAGTTGAAGATTCGGAGACTCTAAAATATTTCAGAAGGTACGATACTTTTCATCATTGCAATCCGACACATCCATACTCGACATCAGATGTCATCGGATTATGTCGTCGGATTTAGGGTTCAAATCCTATTGTGAGAAGGCTTCTCAAAATAGGATGATTTCTCAGATGATTTGGCTATTTAACTTAGTTTGGATACTTTGTTTGGAATAGGGACTAAAGGTTTTTTTCACAAGTGTTTCTAGGTCTGAGAAAATATATTTGTTTAGATTCTACTTCATTTTGGGAGGATTCTTCCATTAGAATGGTTTCATACTCATTTTTAAATAGATGTATCATTTGATTATCATCACATAACATATTCATCCCTTCTGTAAGCTCAATGTCTTCTTCATCTGGCGCAACATCTATAATTGCTTCATTAGGCCTAACAGGCAGTTGAATGGGAGGATCTTCATTTCTTCTTTCTCTATTCAAGGTCTGAGGGTTAAAAGGCCATCTAAACTGATTTAGGATTTCTTTGATTATTACTTTCAGTTTCAAATCTAGCCATTTTATTTGATAAGCCTTTCAACATATTAGTTAGTTCTTCAATTTTATCCTCTTGATTCTCTTTATTTTTGTTCTTCCTTGATGATTCAGCTTCATCTTTAGGATTTTTCTTCTCAAAGTCTTACTTATGTTTCATATTAGCTTCTACATCTAACACATCATCCTACATGATAGTAAATGTAGTTGTGTACTTCTTTCTCTCAACATCGTAGCGAAATCATATTCTAAATCTCCCACAAATGTAACTTTTGCAGCATTACGTGTTGGCTTTATGTCATTTGGAATTATATTAGACATCTTATTAAATATTCTATTAAATTTTGTTGTGGTTTCCCCATTATTTTTCTTTAACGCAAAAAAATCAGTAAGATAATACAGATTATCTCTTTTCTCAACTCACTGTCTTTTAAATGTTGTGTTTAAAGCATTCCATGAGTCAACATAATTTGTAGGAAAATTTCTAAACCATTTTCTTGGTTCTCCTTCAAGTGTTTGCACAAAAAATCTCATATAAACATCATCATCTTCTATTAACAAAACATCAATGAAATTCAGAAACTTATCCATGTGTTCTTGAACTGAGATATCTTGTTCTCCATCATATTTGGGAAAAAGTTCCAAATAATATTCAGGCATGTCATGTGAATTTGCAAGGAGACTTAAAGGACCATATCTTGCAGGAATCCAAGGATTAACCAGAGGTGGTGGTCCTCGTTCACCTCTTCCTTCCATTATTGGTATCTATGGGATAACATATTGTACAACAGGGATAAATGGAGGTGTCTGAGGTCCAAGATAAGGTTGAATAGGGCTTGGTGTACCAGCTGAGTAAGATGGAGTTGAAAACAGAGGTTTGAGGATAGGATTCAAAGGAGTTATAGGAAGATTCAAAATATTTTAATGATTATTTAATTCTTCAACTTTTTCTTGATTTTCACTTGAAGCAAATATTGAAGGAGAATTTGGAAGTGAAATACCTCTCCCTTGAGGCGACCTTAAATTTTTCTAATGGATTATTGAATATAACATGCTGAGAAGTTCCTTCGTTTGAGGATTATTTTTCGTGTGCCTCTTTCCAGAATCCATCTTGATATAATGGAGTCTCTTGGTGAATTTTTCAACCAATAGCTACCTGGTTCTACTTCATCATACAT
>LPNX010478241.1:179183-184183 GCA_001517045.1 Pseudotsuga menziesii | reverse complement strand
CATCATCTTCATCTTCATCATCATCTTCATCATCATCACCATCGTTGACTTCATCATCATCTTTATCTTCATCATGATCATCATCGTCGACATCATCATCATCATGATCATCATCAACATCACCATGATCATCGATCATCGTTGTCATCATCATCATCATCATTGTAATCATCATCATCAACATCATCATCAACATCATCGTCATTGTCGTCGTCATCATCATCATCATCATCATCATCATCACCATCGTCATCATCCTCCTCGTCCTCATCATCATCATCATCAACATCTTCATCTTCATCTTCATTATCATCATCATCATCATCATTGTCGTCGTCGTCGTCGTCAGCACCATCAATGTCATCATCTTCATTGTCGTTAGCATCATCAACATCATCATCGTCATCACCATCGACATTGTCATCATCATTATCATCATCATCTTCTTCATCATTGTCGTCGTCATCATCATCATCATCATCGTTACCTTCACCATCATCATCACCATCATCATCATGATGATCATGATCATCATGATCATCATCGTCATCATCGCTGACTTCATCATCGTCTTCATTTTCATCATGATCATCATCAGTGACATGGTCATCATCATCATCATTGTCATCATCGCCATCATCATCATCATCATCTTTATCATATTCCAACAAGTTGAATATATTATATTTTAATTTAGATTAAAAGAATCATTTTACTTAACATGGAAGTTTATTATTTAAAGTTTAATATATTTTATTTTGATGTAGGCTATAAATTTTATTTTATTTTCATAAAAGTGGAAATATATTATATTTTATTTTAGATTTTAAAAATGATTTTACTTCATTGGAGTGGAAGTTTATTATTTTAAATTATGTGTATTTCTACCAATTAATATTGGTGTACAAAATATCTAATCACATGCATTAGAAAATCTTAAATTAATATCTTAAGTTCATTTTTATAATATGAATTTTAAATTATTTTTTATAATTTGAAATATAAATGATAAATTATTATTAATTTTTATAATTTAAGTTATAAATTTATTTTAATTTTATTAAAATGGAACTTTATTGTTTTAGTTTTTTTATATTTGAAATTATGTTTATTTCTACACATCTAAAATGGTTAATAAAATATTTAAATATATATTTTAAAATTAATTATAATTAATTTTTATATTATTAAAAAATCATTTTTAATAATTATAATCAATTATTTACAATAAACACATATAGTATTTATAACTAATTAAACAATAATTTATAACCATATACACTTCGGATATAGAAAACAATATTGATATACAACCCATACATGAAGTCATGAAAACTTATGACATATTCTACACATTATTGTGGATCATTACATGGGACCTCTTTGTAACAAATCATTGATGGATCATGTCCAACATGTTATTGAGATACAAATGTTCTTAGTATCATCATTAGACATGCATTATACAATATAATAAAAACATAACATAAAAGGAAAATATGGCATATACCATTAAGATAATCTTACTATAAAACCAATTTTTGGACATTGTCTTTCTCATTTTCTTTGTGCACATTGTCTTTCTCACATTGTCGCGGCTCAGGTTTTGGACAATTATATCCAAGTTCAGACAATTTTATGCAATTTTCCAGCTCCGGTGTATCATTTCGCGGCTCTGGCATCATTAGGAAAATATATTTACGCTTGAGGGAAATGCATTTAGTGTATAACTATTTAGGAAAATATATGTAAACTTCAGGGAAATGCATTTAGTGCATAGGAATATTTCTGCAAACAACTTTTGAGTATAGGAATATATAATTTTTGCAAGTAATTGTTTCAGTGTGATTTAGATACATTTTTGTAATGTTAGAAGTGGATAAATGCATTTTTTTACAATGAACCACAATGCATTTTTATTACAATGAGACTCTATTTGAAAAAAATGCAGGGTCATCAGTATCTCTGTTACCTTTTAAACTTCATTTCTAAATTTATCTTCTTGTAAAACAAGTCCATCTAGGATAATGGATCACATGTGTTTGGCATACAACATAGAGTTGCATTTGCCTATGGATTTAGAAAATGCATAACCACATCATAATAATTTTGGAAGTGCTCTTGAGAGAAATTCACAACATATGCTAAAGTTGTTAAAGCAACCTCTTGCATCATCTTCCTTCCTTGAGTGCAAACCAACCATTGATTTTCTCACTATACCATCTACATATGTTTATGTTGAATGAATGGTCTCTTTTTTGGTGTATGCATTTCTTGGTACAATGTTCCACTGATTTTAAGTGGTTTACTAGTTTTTATTGCCTTACAAATGATTGCATTTCTTCATTTAGTTGTGGCTTTGTTCTTGCTTAGCACTACTCTATGATGTGTGGGAGTTGACTATGCAACTGTAAGCATAAATGTTTGCAAGTATTCCCTTTGATTCAATTCTATACCTATTGATCTCTACTTGCCCAAGTTTCGTTGACCACATTTGCACTACACCATCACTGTAGAACTACGTTTTGTTGTAGTGTGGCCATTAACTTGTCATCTCACAATCCTTCCTTTGCAATGGATTGCATCTCAGTCAAGGAGAGGTAGCATCCTTGAGTCTAGAGATTGTGATTATGCTCCCATCTTGTAAAATGTGCCACAGTAAATAGTGGATGGTGTGCTAGGACAGTTTAACACTTGACAATGTACTCATACAACCATCACAAAAATGAAACCTCGTCTCCTTTGCCTTATCTACAAGTGTTTTATCAATGTACAATGGTTAAATTCATGCTTCATTTTTCCTTTTGGTAAAGTGTGCACGGTAAAATTTAGTCTTTAACGCATTTCTTCATAAAATCCTTAAAAGTATAGATTTAACATAGTGGATTGATAGAGGAGGTTTTAATTTGGATTGAAATCCCATCATCAATATATGCCTTATTAAAAGTATCATCAATCTTTTGATGTGACCTTAAATGATCTCACGCTCCTATAGAGGTGTTTTCTTTCATTTTGTTGGTAGTTGTTTGAACTCATCCATCCTTATGTTTCAATGGGTAGATGTAAGGATGCCCCTAATTGATAAAATTAATGCCATGTTGGAGGCAACCCTTTGCTACCTGTTACTTCTTGTAGCTTGAATTTGTGTACTAGATAATGACATACACATATGGACAAAGGCCTTGGAGCTATAAAACAATTTTGAAGCCAAGGTCACATGGATATACATGATGTGAAGCTACAAAAAAATAGTAATGTAGCCAGTTGTCTAGTGTACACAATATTTTCATTTTTTCGTTTGTAAACAGTTGAGTTGTTATTTTGTCATGTTTTTAAGTCTGTCAATTACTTAGTTGCATGCTAGTTAATTATGGTTACATCGATTCCCCATGAAGTCATTAAGTTGTGTTCAACATTAGTTATTTTCAACCAGACTCTCCAAGCTTGCAGAAACCCATATCAACCTTCTTTTAGAAAGATTAGGGATATCCTTTCAAGTCTGCAATGGTGAACATGCTAAATGGTTTAGGAGAAATAGAGTGGACATGCTAGATGATTTAGGAGAATACAATGGTGGTTCTTTGGCTTATGGTTGATATATATGTGATGTTACAAGATATTTTGTTACCATGGCATTCAGATGTTGTGATTTCATTCCGCATTAATACTCTTATTCTAAATTTTGCCTATCATCATTGTCACTATGTGTGTGTTCCTAGATACATAACAATTGTGTGAAGGAGATTGTTTATTTGTTTATTTCTGGGATTTAATTTTATATTAATACTCATCTTCTAATTGTGTTTTAACAGTGTTAGTCACCGCGTGTTATGAACACTGTCACGTATGTAATAATTTCAACAAGGATATGGTCTATAAGGCATTGCATTGATTGTAGGAAAAACATTGCCAATCTAGACATTGGCTTTGCAAATTTAGTTGTCGTCTTTGGTGTGCAAGACAATGGGTTGACATGATAGCATTTCACCTTGGACTATTGCTAATTTATATTGACGGTTTTGGTATCATGCCTTGTGGGAAATGGTTGTTGTCTTTGTCGTTTTAAAATCTATCTTACTGTAATGGCATTATACTTATCTTGGCATTATGTTCCACAAGGAAGTGGTGCCTCTTCCTAACCTAATTGTTGATATACTGCAGGGTGAGCATGCTTGGCCTTCCCCTTTCCTTCTTTATGCGGAAAAGCTAAAAAATTTCTGTCTAAAAATACTTAGAGTACCACTTTCACATGCTTACTTGAAATGGCCATGTATACCTATGTGTGCATGCTTCTTTGTATCCACGCAAGCATAGTTACTTTTGTGCACATGAAAACATGTGTGGTGTGTGGGTTAAATTTCAGATATGAGTGCACACAGAAAATCACTATAATATACATATTCATGAAATTATTATTTTTTTATCAAAAAACAAATCCTTGTGTGATTTCTGACAATCAGTGGCTAAGCTCCGACGAGCTTGCCACGGCTCCGACAACAAATTCGTTGTGTATGCCTTCAGATTTCCAACTAATCGTAGCTAATTTTCGACGAGCTAGCCATGCCTCCGACGATGGATCCAACCATATATCCGGCGATGAATCTGTCATTTAGCAGTCGAAACTCCGACAACTGGGTGTGTGCAAGAAGTTGAGGGACCTTTTAGATGCAATGGTAGAATGAAGTCAATCACGCTTGATCCATAAAATAGAAATCATCCCAAGCAATCCCGACCTTGCCAAGCCTAATCCCAAGGTTGCCAACATGCATGCCAATTAGGATAGTACACAAAAACGCGCTCCTATTTTACCTTGCAAAAACACGCTCCTATTTTGCTTCAATAAGACGCGCTCCTGTTTTGCTTCATTAAAATGCGCTCCCGTTTTGCTTCAATAAAACGTGCTCCCATTTTGCTTTAATAAAACGTGCAAAATGGAGGGAGACCTGAGTGGTAAGGGGAGACATAGGGATGTGTGTGTGAGAGAGAGAGAGAGACAAAGA
>LPNX010478241.1:161812-174312 GCA_001517045.1 Pseudotsuga menziesii | reverse complement strand
CCATCAACATCATGAACATCATCATCCTCATCATCATCATCAACATCATCATCATCATCCTTATCCTCATCATCATCTTCATCATCTTCATCATCATCATCATCATCATCCTCATCATCATCACCTTCATCATCATCATCATCACCATTAACATCGTGAACATCATCATCATCATCCTTATCATCATCACCATCACCATCATCATCATCATCATCACCATCAACATCATCTTCATCATCTTCGTCTTCATCTTCATCATCATCATCATCTTCATCATCATCACCATCAACATCATGAACATAAGCATTAGAGAGAGAGAGAGAGAGCAAGAACGAATGGCGCGGTGGGGTGTTTGGAAGAGAGAGGAGTGGATTTTAAAGGTAGGGAGAGGAGGAGGGGGGATTAGAGGTATGGAGAAGAGGAGGGGGGGTTAGTAAGAGTTAGGGGAAGAAGGGAGTCAGGGGGGGACATAAAATAATAAAAGTATAATTGACAAAACAAGCACTCATTATACTATTTAAAAACGCGCGTGCGTTTTGCTTCACTAAAACGCGCTCCCGTTTTGCTTCAATAAAACGCGCTCTCGTTTTGTTTTAATTCAAAAATGTGTTCCCTCTAAATGATAAGGCCGAGCCTCGACCCATGCTTGCATGGAATTCTTATGCCTATGTGTTTGCTTCGTACTTTGCTTCGGATTCAACATGTCTATGCCTTGGAGTATGATAAACCATGGCTAATTCAACATTATATCCAAATTTTCAATATGCTCGTGTTTAGCCGTTCGTCTGATTATGCTGCACACCTCCATTTTTTATGAGATTTTAGAAATAGATATGGTTTTTTTTGCAGATTCCAAATATGTAAATTTTAACAAGAATACATTATTTTTTCTATTTTTTTCTTATTTATCTTCTATCATCACTCCTCAACTCAAAAAACACACTGTTAGTGTTTCGTCCATATCTCTTTCGTTTCTCAACCATTTAAAAAAAAAATTGTATGGTGCACTAAATAACACCAAGTTCTACATGCTATAAAAAACCCATTTCCAAATAATTGCATTAAGACATTCAAACGCTGCATCCACAATTGACGTACCATTTTCGAGGTTTGATCTCTTAGATAATAAATAAAAAAATTTAAAAAAATTATATTTATTATTGGAAAAATAGTCGTGCACTAGTACTATATGTTCTCTATATGTATACCAATTTTCGTAAGTTTATTCCATCATTTAGTAACTCAGACGCTGCACCCACAAAAACATATACCTTATAATTTGTCAAAAAAAAAAATGTGCCTGTTAAAAAATAACTAACTTCAGATAGTTAGCAGCATTTTCAATAGAAAAAAATTATATATTTGGAAAGGTCATTCAATTTCCTACATTTCTTGTGTTTTACTCATTGCAAGATTCATTGTGTAAGTGTCTCAAAATATCCATGGAAGTTGATGGATGTCTGTTTTTTCAGTTTTCTATTGCATCTAACGTGCCAAAAGTGACCCTCATCTTTGTGCACTCACCCAACTCCCAGTCGAATTTTTGACACTGTATCCAACGATGGATCTGACATTCAGTAGTAAAAAATACAACAACTAGCCGTCGAACTTTCGACATCCTATCCGACAAGGAGAAGTCGATATTCTGATAGTAGGAAGTCAGAAATCCGACCGTAGGACGTCGATATTTCAACTATAGATCCGACGAGTAGAGGTCGGAAATTTGAAAACTCATTGATGAAAGACTTCTCCATGTTAGCTTGATACTCTGTCGAATTGTCGACGGGTTTCAAACTGAAACTTCGAATATCCAACGAATTCCCACCGACGACAAAAAAATACATGGTTGTTGAATAACAGACAGGTGTCTGTCGAAGTTCAAACAATGCATCCATCGGATTTTGGGCTCAAATTTTGTTGTGTCTGAGGATGGAAACTCATTGCTTGATGGAAATGTTATAAGCCAAGAGGCCTTAGAATCCACTTCATTTAAGGATTCGGTCATGTCTGAGCTGCTTCTGCTTTTATTTCCTGAGGGTGACACTGCCACTGATGATCCAACTGGACGTGTTGATGTCAATGAAACTCCCGAGAGTTCCATTGATAATAAAAAATCCCGATGCGTAAGAAGTTTGCATAATATTCCCATGCGAGGGGAAATTTAGTAATGTCACTGCTTGGATACCCACACTACTACAGGACTGGTATGTTTAAGAGAAATTTTTAAGACAAATGTCTCAAATTCTATCTTAGTTTGTTTTTCTATATTTTAGGAGCGTTTAAGGTAATTTTTAAAGATCATATTAACATTTTTTGTTTCAAATATCTAATTTGCAATGAATTTTTTTTTTAGTTACTATTTTAGTACTGGGAATACTGGTTTTATGAAAGAGGGAACAAAGATTTGAGGTTTTGTGAAAATATTTTCCAAGCCATTAGGTATTTTCATCTCTAGTTTCTTATGTCTCGAGAAGAAGGTTGTTATTGGTGCAAAGAGTAAGAAATATTGTTTTTTAGTTGGAAAATAAATACTTGCTCCATAAATTTAAAATGCCCAGCCATGCTTGTTATGTGATAATCTCAAAGCCACATCCAACTCGATCTTCCTCCCATTGCTTTCTTAAAACCCTAATATTTATTGAGTGTTCAAGATCAACACTAACTATTGAACATTGTGTTGCTGCTACATGAAGCCTCAACCTTCTCATTGCTACTACGAATTAATGATGAATGAATTCGTAATGATGAATGAATGTGTTGGAGAAAATGAGAGTTGGAGCTACTCGTTCCTCACAAAAGCTATCTCCCGAGTTTTGCAGTGAATGGAGCCGACTTAAGAGATTATGTGTTGAAGACTGAGTATTATTCATTATCTTCTTGTTAAAGCAATAACCCTCCCACCTTAGAGCACTTACACTATTTAGAATGTAGGCCACCACTTAGCTACTTGATGTTTCTAAGTCTTTTCATATAAGCATTACTAAGATATAAGTTTGAACTCTAGACATTCACCGGAATCTCATGTGACCACAAGAGGGTTTGGCAAACTCTCGAGTAGCATCATAAATTAGACATTGAATCATATATATAGTATCAACGTGAAGAGTTCGAGGGATGTTATTATTTGGCACAATTGAGCAATGACTTTTACTTCTTTTCTCTTTAATAGATGAATGAGTGAAATACACTTGAAATAAATCTCTAAAAAATACAAATCATAATTTTTTTTATATGAAGTTCTAGGGTGCTAGCTCAATGGTAGAGAAGTTGCATTATATAATGCAAAAGGTTGGTGGTTCAATTCCACCGTGCCCTATCCTAAATATTTACATTCAATAACTACTACATTGAGGGGTATTGAGAAAATATTTTTGTAAATTGTCTTAACTTAAGACAAAAACAAAATTGTGTATTGTATTTAGCCGAATGTCTTAAACTATTATCTTTAATTTAAGACAATAAATTGTCTTTAATTAAAGACAATTTATTGTCTTAAATTAAATACATTAGTTTAAGAAAATTATTTAAACAATATTTAAGACAATACACAATTTTAGTTTTGTCTTAAGTTGAGACAATTTACAAAAATATTGTCTTAATACCCCTCTCCATGTAGTAGTGCATAGAAACATGAGACATCCCTGCTAGCTTGTATGATATGATATGATAGCTTTTGAACTACTGAGATAGCTCAAAATAATGAACTAAAAGTTATGCCTTAAAACCACCTTGTGACAGCCATTGTTATATAAAGAGCTTCAAGAGATAACATCACCCGATTATGTCGACATAAAATAGTTTTCGGTACTTCCATAATTGAGAACATACTTCCAAATTGCATATGGAGATTGAATCATTGATTCAACTTAAACTCATGTTTGATCCAATATGGACAGAATAAGGCACAAAATGATTAAGCATGAAAAACAAATCTAAAGACCGAAACTAAGCCCATGAAGATCAAAAGAGATTATTGAGTACTAAATAAAATAACCTATAAATCCATAGTCACAATGGGGTCCCAAAACGAGTCAAGGTGAAATAGATTGGTTGAATTAATTTGCTCAAGAACATCAACATCAACATCATTATTTACTTTAATTTGTTGCATTCTAATCTGCATAATATTTTTGTCCTTGTATTTAGGCAGAACATATAATTATGGATCATTGATCTGTGGAATGGTTTATGTACTTGGTTGCATTGGTTTCATAAGCAAACAAACAACCATATCTCCCAATGCATTATATTGATAAATTAAATCTACTAAATAAAATAAGCTATAAATCCATAAATCCATAGTCACAACGGAGTCCTGAATCCAGTCACGCTGGATCAATCAGAAAAATGGAGTCCCGAAACCAGTCACTGTAGATTGAATTTGCAGATCATGGGTAAGGATCCACTTACCTGTAAGGATCGTTGACAAAGCTCAACCACAGATACAACAGATCGAGGGCGCACCAGCAAACCGAGGAGGGCGCACGAGCATACAAGCAAAGAGGGCGCACCAGCACCAGCAAAAGCACTAGCAACAGGGCGTCGAACAAGGAAAATGACTAATAGGAAAAACGACGAGCATAGAGGGGGCACCAACACTAGGAGATGTATCCTAAAACCCATCTATGAAGTATGAAATATGGACTTTGATACTCAACAGGAATGACGAATTTTCTTTTGCTGTTTTTTTCTGTCAATGTTAATCCATGTAGGTTTTGGTGAAGGTTGAACGCTTTGTGCATCTGGTCAAAACCGATCGAAACGAAAAATACATTTGATCTGTCATATTCAAGGTTACCGTAGATCATATTATACTTTTCAAAGATGTATTGTACATCAAATAGGATTGCTTGCCTCTTGATTCTGCTAGCCTTCCACTTTTGATGAACTGCTAGCCTTCCACTTTTATTTCATTTATATCGTTAACAAATAAGAAAAGAAAATTGACGCACGCAACTAAAGCATGGAAAATCGACGCAGTTAGAACCAGTGTTTTTATAAAAGTTTTGTTTCAGCTGGAAACAATATAGAACCCGGGAAACATTTTTAACAGTAAGTTGAGAAAAGTTGATCTGTTGGATCGCATTAATCAAACATGAAAAGACCTCATGATTTTAACTGCACATTTTCTATTCAATAGCTGTCATCCTACAACAATATTTTCTAAATTTGAGTTTGTTGTAGTTATGATCAGTGGCTATAAAAGCACAGGCTCAAAGAGGGCTTTGATGACCAAATGTTTAGTTTCCTTGTTGGCAACGCTGAAGCCATCTCGGTATATGTAGAGGTGGTGGAGGGCTCTGGTTATGTCAAAAGCATGTTTCCTGGCAGGCATTGGAATATTGCTGTCAGGTCTGAGAAGTTCCCAATTTAATTCTCTGATTATGTCATTGACCATGGCGTTGATATGATTGAGAGCATCTTCCTCTGTTGATCCGGGATTGTCTTTCATATAACAGGATATGCACGAAGCTTCTTCTCCGCGAGCCCTATCAGCCTGCCGTAATTGCCATGCCAAGAATAACAGTATGAGTATCAGCATCATCAATCATCCAATTCAAAACCAAAAAACTTCTTGCAATTGCATTTGATATAGAAAGTGACCGGTAGGTAGTACCTTGTAGCAGCGTGTGTCACCTCTCAGTCTAAGGAAGGAAGATGCCAAATCATTGAACCTCGATGGAAAATCAATTCCCTTCAAGATGCAATCAGGAAGCTCTACGTCCAATGTCAGGACGGGTTGCAATGTCGCTACGCGATAAGCAGAGCTCACTTTACCGTTCTGGTAGTATTCTTCGAACGTTGGCAGGGAACCGGTGGAGATCCACTTTGCTTCTTCCATATATGAATCAAAATAAGCCTCCCACTGCATACAGAAATCAAATTAACAAATTACCAGGGCATTAATTTAGCATTGTCACGATGAAATATTTGTTTCTATATATGAATTCCTATTCTCCATACAGCCTTTCGAACATAGTTGAGTGTGTTTCGCCCTTGAGTCTTCTCCGCTTCTTGCGCCAATTCATTCACGGTTTCAAACAACACCATGTACACTCCTTTCATATATTCTGGAAGGCTCTCAGTCTCTGATAGATCCCATCTGGTCATACGACATTACATTACACGCAGATTTCTTTTTGTCAAATCGATTAGCTCCTGCAAAGGATTCCAGAAGCAAGCATATATTCTTCTAAAGTTTATTGAATTGAATTGTTATCGCCGGTACCACCTTTTAACTGCCGCTGTAAAGAGTTCGAGCTCGTCCATACTTCCGTAGGTATCGTAGATATCGTCCAGAACCGTGACAAGATGACAAAGTTTGGCAAAGCCGAGTCTGAATGCAGAATGTTTGGGCTCAATGGCAATACAAGACGCCAGAGTGTAGAATTCCACGTGACGATGACGAGCGAAGGTCAGCTTTGGCAAACTCGACTCTTTCCACCATCTACGCTTACATATAATTAGTGACCGTTAGATCACTCACATCCAAGTAAGTTTGTCTATAAATATTTAAATAAGATATCCAATTAGATTACATTACATTACCTCAAGACACATTGTAACTCCCTCTGTTGTAACGAGTGAAAGTTATTGAATTCCAATTTTGCAAGTTGTAAAAGCGTCTCGCTGTTCAATTAGACGACACATTAGCAGAACATGATAAATATCACGATAAAATAAGTTAATTGTATAGATTTAACAATAATTGATTACTTTTACTTCAATTACACTACACATTTGCAGATGTTTAACGTTATGAAAATAGAATGGGATTAGTCATACTTATTCTTATTGAACGATGGACGAGAATCCTGTTCAAATACGTCCATGTAATTCCTTGCTTCCAATCTTGGCAAATTTGTGTGCCAACCATATTCGAGAACGTCCCCTATCTGCAAGCCAGATGATTGAAACAGTAGAACACATATATAACAACACCACATCGTGAAACAAACAAAAGTGAGAAAAATATGAGTACTGCCGACCTCCCGTGAAAGTCTGGAGACCGGAATGTTTTGCAGAGCTTCTTTCAAATATGCTGAAGAGAAGATTTGAGCCTCTTCCATAACTTTCTCTCCAGGAAAGGCAACAAGGGAAGCCCGATATAAATTAAGAACGCTTCTGATCTCCCCCTCTGTCTGACTGGGATTAGAGCATCTAAACTGACCATTTTGGTCTTCAAAAACTTTCAAAACCTCTGAGAAATGAAATGAAATCGTTTATTTACTTCCCAGAAACCTTGGAAGAGTTTTAAATATAACAACACAGATTGGAATTAAATTTAATTGGCAATTTGGCTGTCATACCGTGAGTGATTTATCAATATTAATATACCTGAACACACAGTGTATCCATGTAGTCGAAGAATTCGAAACCCCAAGGCTGTTGAGTTTAGATCAGCAACAACATGATGTCTCCCACAACCAATGCCTTTTTCGTTCCAATAACTGCATGCCAAAATAATTTCTAGTTATTATCATGTTATACCATATGTTGAGGATTATCAATTAATGTTTGTATTGGAGGCCTCTTGTGTCTAGTTTATTTGGTATTTTAATAAAATAAAATAATATTAAGTAAATAATAAACATTATTTTTTTTAATCCTAAGTTAACTTAATAAAATAACATTGAATCTACAATAATATTGTGAAAAAAAGCTAAAAAATAATTTACAGTCGTGTATATATATTTTTATATGAAATCACTAAATTAAATTAATATAAATCCATGTTAACTGCAGACTTTTTATCCAATGTAAAACAAATAGATCTATCCTACCAATAAGATGTGAAAATAACCAATAAACATAATCCAAAGATGCTTTGATATCATTTTTGAAATGTCTATCGATCCCCAAACGTTCAACGTTGTCTACCATCGAAAGGCGTTGAATGAGATCATTGAGGGGACTCATTAATTCTCCATCTTCCGTAGACATTGAATCGAACATCTCTTTTACTTCCGAAATAAGTCTATCAGCATGTTCACGGTAAGAAGGTGCCTGGCGCATATTACATTAAAAACAGTAAATTACGGTAAGAAGGTGCCTGGCGCATATTACATTAAAAACAGTAAATTAGTTGAGAAAATGAAGGCCTTAATGAATTCTGATCGAAAGCATTAATGAATTCTGAAGGAAAGAAAGAATAAATTGAGAAGAATCTATAGGTTACCGACCCCATGAGTCGTTGAGAGAGACTTTATAAAATCATCGTCCCAGATGTTGGAATGATAATCGCCTATGCGTCTTTGTACATCAGATACAGCGGTGGTCAAACTCAATCCAAGGCAAGCTGATGCGACAGGTTTCCCTCGCCTACACATTGCAGCAAGAGTTGCAGGGATTGTTGTATGGAGAGGCAGCCGAGTTAGCTGATGCAACGTCGATCTGGGCAGGCACAATTCGCAAGCCAATGCAGGTACCATAGAAACAGGCCGAGACATCCCTGCTCGCTTGTATGAACTACGGAGATAGCTCAAAATAATGAACTAAAACTTATGCGGTAGAACTACCCTGTGATAGGCATTGTTATATACAGAGCTTAAAGAGATACCAATCCTTGTCTCGATGCTCTCACCAATTTTATATGCTATTCACAGTTCCAACTTCCCTATCCTTGTCACTTGACTTTTGATAATAAAATGTAAATCTTTTCATTATTTTTACTATTTGTTTGAACATATTTAAACATAATCCCTTCCAGTTCCAACTTCCCTTTCCTTGTCACTTGAAGAGATACGAGTTCCAACTTCCCTTTCCTTGTCACTTGAAGAGATACCAATCCTTGTCTCGATGCTCTCACCAATTTTATATGCTATTCACAGTTCCAACTTCCCTGTCCTTGTCACTTGACTTTTGATAATAAAATGTAAATCTTTTCATTATTTTTACTTTTTGTTTGAACATATTTAAACATGCTCTCACCAATTTTATATGCTATTCACAGTTCCAACTTCCCTGTCCTTGTCACTTGACTTTTGATAATAAAATGTAAATCTTTTCATTATTTTTACTATTTGTTTGAACATATTTAAACATAATCTTTGATTTTAATAGTTTTTATAGTATTTTATGATTGCAATACAAAATAACAAATATTTTTACCATTATGACAAGTGTATTTATGTTTTAAGGTAAATTATCTTAATTTTTAATTATTAATTATTTGAGTTTTAATAATAAAATCTAAATCTTTTAATGTTTAAAAACCATGAGTTAAGATGGATAGATATTAGTTTAAAAGAAAATTTGGAGACACATTCTAACTCATAAAACTAAATAAAACAATATGATTTCTTTTAGGGATTTCAATTCCCAACTTAAAAAGCTTTATAAATCCTAGAATGTCATAAACAACATTCAAACCCTTTTTACAACGAAGAAGTTTTTCTTTAGAAGAAAGAGTTTGGAGTTAAGCCCCTCACAAAAGGAAAAACTAAGGACATTGAAGACTATCAAGCATAACTCCTAAAAAGAAGAGGGGTTATCCTCATCCCTCACATTCACAAGGTCTCCATTCTAATAGTAAAGCAAGCTTTCCCTAAAACATCGTCTCAAATCCTCATTGTTCCTATTTTTAACTAAGTCATGAAAACAACCCATTTGCTTATTAGACCATTATGACTAATCCTCTTTGGCAAAATTTCTATAAAAGAAAATCATCATGTATCTAGAAAGGAAAAGAAAAATCGCTAGAGGTCAAGCCATATTTAGTAGTTATTATTCAATTGTGGACCACCTTGTTACACTTAGGATCACTCCCCTATGTGTTGGAACAAGAAGATTTTCTAGCTCATCACATCTATGGATATTCTAGAGACATACAATTAGTATGGGTCGACTAGGTTTTCGACTAGTCAGATCAACTAACCCATGAACAAACCAACTAACCCATGTACATGTTAATAAATTGTGTATATTCAACGATTATATTCAATTAGCTACTATTGATATGGGTTTTAACGTTGATGATCATCCACCATCTATTGTTATATTGTTTTAACGGTTCACTCATCCTCCATTATGCAAACTCCAATCTTGCATCACTATGATTTTTCCATTGTGCTCGTGTGGTGGACCTTGGAACGTCGAGGTTCAGCATAACATGTTTTGTGTTCCAGGGTTGCAACAGAAAGTCGAGTTGTTCTATAGCACGGAGTTGGTTCGTTAGCTTAGAGCACAAGGGAAGTCATTTGATGGTCTTTCGATTACACAATACTGCGGAGAGGGACCGACAGTTGACAGAGGCTCTAACACCATAACATCGTGTTGAGAGCTAAAGAGATTGAAAGGGTCAAGGAGTGGGGATGAAACTTGGTATATTCCATCAAAGAACTTATCAAAAAGGGAAGAATGCTCCTTGATTAGGCCACTCCATTAAAATTTACTCAATTGTAAAATAAATTTTATGATTTAATAAATTTAACAGTACAGATCGATTCAAAGACCTATATATATATATATATATATATATATATATATATATATATAAAGAGAGAGAGAGAGAGAGAGAGAGAGAGAGAGAGAGAGAGAGGTGCAAATATGCTTCATGCATTAATGATGAGCCATGACACGTGAGGGGGTCTACAATTTACTAAATTCAACCACTCCAGATGGATTCACACACCCTTGTAGTGTTAGAATTTAGTAAATTATACAAATTCATTGTCAAAATAGTAATTTTTCATTGTCAATGTGATACATCTAAAAATGACCAAATAAATGACCAATTGTTATGTGGTCAATTTTAGTTCAGTTTTTATCCTATGACCAAATTGGTCATTTTTAGTTTAGTTCTTATTCCATGACCAAATTGTTCATTTATCTTGGTCATTTTAGTTAGCTCACTTAATTTTTTTTAATTTTGGTCATTTATTCCTTGAAGAAAATGCAGTGACCAAAATTTTTGGTCTCCTGGTCACTTATCTCTCATTTTGTACTAGTGAGGTTCTATCTTTACCCTATCTTTGGACACAATATGAGCCAATAATTTGACTTCTTGCATGGAAAAAATCGACTTCTTTGGATTCAAGGAAAGGTCGAATTTACTGCATTTCTTAAATGTTCGCCTTAAGTGTGGCGAGTGATCATCATCATCTTTTGAAAATAGTGTCATATCATCAAGATAAATCACTATTAGTTTTGTGTCACCTACAAAGGAAACGATCATGGATCACTAGAAAGTTTCTCCTGCATTCATCACTCTGAATGGAATTTATCATACTAAATGTTCCCAAAGGAGTGGTAAAATTAGTTTTTTCTATGTCCTCTTTGTTCATAGAAACTTGATTATAACATGGGAATCGTCTACAAGTTTTGGTCCATTTAAGGAAAGGGATAATTGTCTTTTAAAGAGAATTTGTTTAGGTTTCTAAAATCAACACACAATCTGATTTCACCACTCTTTTTCTTGAATGGAACTAGATTTGCAACCCATTTATAATATCTCAAAGGAACGATTATTTAAATATCCAATAATTTCATAATCTCTTTTTCTATAATTGGTAACAAGATGGGGTTTTTTGCTTCAACTTTTTCTTTAATGGTTTAGTTCCAGGTTTCAATGGATTCTTGTGCTCAACCATGGTTGTATCATAAGTTTTTAAATCCTCATATCTCCATGCAAATGCATCAACATATTCTTTGGATAGTTTTACATATCTTTTTTTTTGTATCTTCTAGTAATAGCTTAGACAATTTGATGTGCTTAGGTTCACTTTTAGTGCCAATGTTCATTTCTTCCACATCTTCTTCCTTAGGTTGAATTACAGGTTTGTGAGGTGCATAATTTTTATCAAATAGTCTTTCCAAAGGCACCAAGCCTTTATGTATGAAATTATTTTCTAGCTGCACAATTTTGTGGTTTTCTATTTTGTTCTTGAATTTCACATTGGAGTTTTCTTCTTCTTCTTCTTGAGAGTTACTATTTTAAGCTTCATCATGTCCTTGATCAATGGATGTACTTGAAAACTCATCTACCAATTCTAGGAATCTTTTAATATGGTGGTCATCTTCAAAAACTTGTCAATGCTTAGTGTTATCACGGACTCAAGGTCTATAAATCATCTCCACATATTGTTTAATTTTGATTTGTACAAGATGATTGAAAGTAGTTGCTGCTACTACTAAAGCATCAACCTTTTTATTTTCTTCTCTAGGAATTGCAAAAATGTTGAATGCTTGGAAGCTATTATTAATTAAATCCCAAAATGCATTTCTTTAAGATCTCATTCTAGGATGTTTTGTCTAATAGATGTATTTTATTTGCTGCACAATCAACTTTAAATATCCGACCGCTGCAATTTGAGTTACTCACATCCTTCTTGTTGCTTCTAATCCCAATATTAAAGCTTCATATTCAGCCACATTGTTTGTGGTTTAAAAATTCAGTGTTAATGACAACAATAATTCTTCTTTGTTAGAGGATATAAGATCAAAACCAACTCATTCTTCTTCTTTGGTAGAAGATCCATAAATAGTACATATCCCATATT
>LPNX010478241.1:148712-160707 GCA_001517045.1 Pseudotsuga menziesii | reverse complement strand
TTCTTCCATTAGAATGGTTTCATACTCATTTTTAAATAGATGTATCATTTGATTATCATCACATAACATATTCATCCCTTCTGTAAGCTCAATGTCTTCTTCATCTCACAGGACATCTAAAATTGCTTCATTAGGTCTAACAGGCGGTTGAATGGGAGGATCTTCATTTCTTTTTTCTATATTCAATATCTGAGGGTTAAAAGGCCATCTAAACCGATTTGAATTTCTCAGACCAATAAAATTAGGATTTCTTTGATTATTACTTTCAGTTTCAAATATGGTCATTTTATTTTATAAGCCTTTCAACATATTAGTTAGGGGCGATTCCATGAAGGTGGGTAACACTTTTTGGCCAAATTTGGCAATGAAAACCTGATTTTTTACTCATGTGCTAGATAGAAGCCCTCGAAACGCATAGATTCCATGTGAATTTCGACTTGAAATAAAAAAAAATTGCAGAATATTATGTTGGCTTCCCAATGATATTTTTTGAAAAATATTGCGATGTCATTTAATGTGTAAAATTTGAATTTAATGAACTGTGTCACCTTAAAAATTTGAAGAAGTTAATAAGTGGCTTGTGTCCAACCCCAATAATTCAATCTTACATATATATATATATATATATATATGATCATGATCTACACAAAATGCAATGTGGTCTGCATATTTTTTTGTTAATTTATTTCGCAATATACAATTATTTATTATTTTTCGAAAGTGACCACATCTTATTTCAGCATCATTTTATACACGTGTGTCCATCTGAGCTTTTTTTCACTATTTTCAAAAATTGAAAAACCAAAGATACCCTTTAGAAGAGGATGCATCGATGTGTGGGCTGTGCATTTTTACAAAATTTTTGGATGTCTATTTTTAACCCTACGGATTTTTCTTTGAGCTGCTTCGAACTTGTTGTTAGGTTTTCTAAGTGTAAGTTTTAGAACTAATTAAAACAAAAAAACCATATGAATGCCAAAATGCATGCATGATACCTCAATGGATAGAGGATTCGATGATGAATCTATCGGTATGAACTCCGCTCATTTGTGTGCCATAAATGGCAAGGTTTACACCCCTAGAAGACACATAGAAACATTGAGTTTTCTGTAAGAGGGATAATTCTCTATTTTTTTGTCTCTCGATCGAGGTCTAGAGGTTGATTGAGCTATTTAAATACCTCGATCAAGCTCTTAACCAAACCTCAATCGATGGTTTCTCAAACCCTCGATTGAGGTTCTGGGACATAAAGAATTTCAACATTATTTGATTCAGATTCATCCAAATCTGCGAATAATAAATCTCTTAGAAAATTAAACAAAAAAACAACCATGATATTGCGAGATTATTCTACCAATAGACCTTTCATCAATTTACAAACCGCCATGTTGCCAAGGGTTTGAGAGATTGATTGTTAAAAGTTTTTTAATGTTCATTAAACTACTTCAAAACACAAAATAGGACTAGAATGGAGCACTACTGGGGGCAGTGGGTTTCCCCTAGATTTTATGTTAAATATTAGTTGTGGAGTAATTGGTGTTATAGAGGTGATTGATTGAATTCATAAATGTGATTAATCATATCTATAATCCAATTACTCTGCGACCCATATTCAATAGACGAAGTTAAAAGCATTACAATTTTGTTGCCTATTTATAGGCAGTTAAAAATGCTTAATCGAGGTCATTTTTAACGCTCAATTGAGCATTTAATTAACCCTCGATCGAGGTCTTGAACTGTTGACCGAGGGTTTATCAGAAGCCCGACCGAGCGTTTAATAAAAGCTTGATCGGGGTTCTAATAAACCCTCGATCGAGCTATTAAAACCTTGATCGAGGGTTTAATAAAAGCTCGATCGAGGTACATCTTTTTGTTCTTGCCGAATTCATCTTGACAAAAATTGTAACCCACCTCCATGGATGCACTCTTAGTTCTTCAATCTTATCCTCTTCATTCCCTTTTTTTTGGTTCTTCCTTGATGATTCAGCTTCATATTTAGGACGTTTCTTCTCAAATTCTTGCTTCTGTTTCATCTTACCAATAACTATCACATTAGCTTCTACATCTAAGGCATCATCCTACATGATATTTAATGTAGTTGTGTACTTCTTTCTCTCAACATCATAGCGAAATCATATTTTAAATCTCCCACAATTGTAACTTTTGCAACATTATGTGTTGGATTTATGTCATTTGGAATTCTATTAGATATCTTATTAAATATTCTATTAAATTTTGTCGTGGTTTCCCCATTCTTTTTCTTTAATGCAGAAAAATAAGTAAGATAATACATATTATCTCTTTTCTCACCTCATTGTATTTTAAATGTTGTGTTTAAAGCATTCCATGAGTCAACATAATTTGTAGGAAAATTTCTAAACCATTTTCTTGGTTCTCTTCAAGTGTTTACATAAAAAATCTCATATAAACATCATCATCTTCTATTAACAAATCATTAGTGAAATTTAGAAACTTATCCATGTGTTCTTGAGCTGAGATATCTTGTTCTCCATCATATTTGGGTAAAAGTTCAAATAATGTTCAGGCATGTCATGTGAATTTACAAGGAGACTTAAAGGGCCATATCTTGCAGCAATCCAAGGATTAATCAGAGGTGGTGGTCCTCGTTGACCTCTTCCTTCCATTATTGGTATCCGTGGGACAACAAGGATAAATGGAGGTGTCTAAGGTCCAAGATAAGGTTGAACAGTGCTTGGTGTACCAGATGGGTGAGATGGATTTGAAAACAAAGGTTCAAGGATGGGATTCAAAGGAGTTATAGGAAGATTCAAAATATTTTAATGATTATTTAATTCTTCAACTTTTTCTTGATTTTCACTTGAAGCAAATACTGAAGGAGAATTTGGAAGTGAAATACCTCTTTCTTGAGGTGACCTTAAATTTCTCTAATGGATTCTTAAATATAACATGATGAGAAGTTCCTTCGTTTGAGGATTATTTCTAGTGTGCCTCTTTCCAGAATCCATCTTGATACAGTTGAGTCTCGTGGTGAATTTTTCAACCAATAGCTGCATGGTTAGAAAGCAGTTCTTTACTTTTTCTCAATCAAAGAAAAATATTCTACAAAAGCATTCCCTATAAACAACACTATTTCTCGATGTTAGTCCCATAGTTACCCTAGGTTGAAAATAGGGCAATACTAGGCATGACAGGGATCAAATTTTAACGATTTTAAAGATAAAACAAAGAGCGAGTTTAGGTTTGAGACATTGTTTGAATGCTCAGGTTCTTTGAAAACTTTTTGTGAATAAAATTGCAAATACAAAGGTAATTTAATAAAGGAATTTGATGGAGCGAGGAAGCACAAACTAGAATATCAAAAGGATTAAAATGAAGAACTTGAAATCAAGCACAATAAGAAGCACCAATGGGTGAATTTCTTATGGATAGATAGGGCTCGAATGTACTGAGCTGTATTTAACAAAATTAAATAATTCTTTACAGTTTATAAAGGCTAAGATGATATATTATTTTTTCTTTTTACAACAACACAATTCATAAGAGAAACACATACAAAATAATTCTATGTATAAAGCAATTTTAACATGTATTAACCATAATACACAGAATCAAAAGAACTTTGAACTTTTGTAATAATGTTTATCATTTGATATTGAGAAAAGAATCAATGATACTTGCATCAAGTCAAATAATACTATGATTCTTGAATATCTTTCACATGTTTCTTTATAAACAAATGGATACAAATGGATACACAGAGAGTAGATGCAATTGCACAACTTCATTTCATTAATCTCTAATAAAATATTTTACATCACAATGACATACATTGACTCAAAAATAGAAGAAAGAAAGCTTCTAATTCTCAAACTCCTTGCTCATTCATCAAGCTTACATTAAATAAAATTTAGAGGCACCTAAATACAGTTTGTAAATGATGTGACTTCCAACTGAAAGTAATAGTTTGTACTATTTACTTTATTACATCAAAACATAGTAAATTTCAGTTTTTCTTGTGCCCTTCGCCTTTCTTCTTTCCTCTAACCGGTGATTGTTGTCCCTGCATGCTTTTTTGACATGGAGGCATGGAATAGCCTAGTGGAATGCGCATGCTTTTTTGACATGGAGGCATGGAATAGCCTAGTGGAATGCCAAATTGTCTCATTCTTCGGAGCATCTCATTATATGTTGGGTCTCCATCTTGTAAAGAGCCTCTTGGTGGCATAAATGCTAAACAGGTAGTCGGCCCTGCATGTTGTTGTGCCGTGTTGTTTTTTCATGTTTTTGAGGTGGAGGAGTTACCTATTGAAATGGTTGGTGTGTTTTCTAATATGATTTAGGAGTAATTTTTCTAGTCTGTTAATGCTCGGGTGGTAAAGACAATCTGTGATATCTCACTACTAGATTCCAATATTTACCTACTTGAATGTTATTTGGTTTCAAATTTTCTAGTGCCACCTCTTCCTATGAATGTCTCTCATATGTGATAGGTCCCATCTCTTTAAATATTACCTTTAATTTGTCCCAAATGTGAAAAGGAGGCAGCAATATTTCAAATTATTGACTGCCATTAATAACTTGTTCCCCTTCCAACTCTTGTTCATGTTCTTCATTTTTTGTTTCTTTGAGTGTATTCATATATTCATATTTAGAATAGAACTCTCATCCCATAGTAGGGGTATAACAAGCTTTGTAACCCTAGTGAACATTGTTTTGAAAGCTTTAATGCCATCAACCAATAAATTAGTATTAATATTCATCACTCTACAAAGTGTTTGATTTAACATCATTCTTTGAGAAATCCTTATTACTTGTGTCCTGTTGGTAGTCTGTAAGTCCTCTATTTGCTTATTGGTCAAGCTCTTCAAGTAATCAATAGTCACTCCAGCTTGTGCAGGCTTGTCTCCTAAAGTTGCATTTACCTGGTTTATCTCCTCCATGGCTGATTTGTAAATATCCATTCAAGAAATCAATAAATTCATAAAATATCACTTCTCATTAAATATTTGGGAAATTCTATCCCAAATTTCATGTGTGATTCTTATAATCATCTCTTCTCCTTGAAAATCTATTTTTAGTAATTTAAATTGACTTTTTAAGTCATCTATTTATTTTTTAAAGTAAGTTATATCATCTTATTTCTTGTTGATATCATGCTCCAGCTCTACAATTTTGTTATTCAACATTGTTTTTATCCTCCTCTATAGAATCTACATAAAATATTTCAGCTAGTGGTGGGTATGAAACAAATTCTTGCATATCTTGCTATGCACTTGCCTTCATCTGGGCTTTTTGTGTTACTTCTAGTGCTATGGTGGATATTGGTAAAGATTGAGCTTCTTTATATCTTTGAACTTGAAGGGTGGATATCTGCAATGTTAACTCAACTATCCTTTTTTCCCTTTCTTCTATCTCAGCTCTATGCTTTGCTACAGTTTTTTCCCTTGCAACAAATCAGCCTTGTGATTTTGATTCAACCATTACTCATCATATTGAATAGGTTCTTGGGTTTCCTCTTCACGGAGAAGAGAAACGAGTTAAATTGCTCAAACTGTACTTAAATAAATACATCTAACAAGGAAGTGATAATAAAACTCATTCAACATCTTTCCTTAAAGGAAATCAAAAAGAAAATAAAGGTAGAGGGTTTATCAAAATATGTAATCCATGAGCTTACCGGTAAAACTAAAGGAGTGTTTGGCTGAGAGATTGCAAATTAAGATGATGGCAAGTGTTCAAGCACTTGTCTATATTGGCATTACATATGCCTAGATCTAGCTCCCATGGGGCGAGATTGGGCAGTATACCTTCACAAAAAATTAGAACTGATGGTGTTGTCATGGTTGGCACTGCAAATCATGTGGATATATGGGAAGCCAGGCCCGGGGCCACCTTGACATAAGGACATGGAGGAAGAAAGAAACGCAGGGCATGGTGCATATATTCACTTGTTCAGAACCAAAATTAATTGGGACTAACTCTCAAGATCCAAAAATATGCTTTTAATTTCCCAAAGGAAAGGTGTTATTAAATTACATTGCGCAATCAATTTAGGTTATAAATATGCATAATAAAAGGTCGAATTAAAGAGTTATCCACATCCATTTCTATATGTTGTGTGTCTCTATCGTCCAGCTTGTTGAGGGAGACAGGAATCCTCTGCTTGAGCTCAATAATGGAAAAATAAGATGTTGGGCCTCATAATTTGTATGTGTTTGGGGCCTCTCCTTTGCTTGCTTTGTCTGGACCATTTCCATTTTGCAAAAAAAAATTAAGGTGAGTTTGGGTATGGGTTGTTTTCGTGAAGTTTGTAGATATTTGTATGAGTATTACCACAACTTTCCACCAAACAATATATATAAGTAAACGAAATTGAAATTATTAATATATATTCACATGTAGTACTACAACGACTTTCGACCAAACATTAGGCATAATTAAACAATGTTGAAAAGTATCCATTTATCTTGCAGTAATGAAATAGGTGAACAATTTGTTAAACACAAGCTAATCACGAGCATGGTATATCCTTAACACTAGTTTATTTAGTTGCAATTAAAAGACCTTTATAATGCATTGAGACATTCAGAGCTAGGTGTAAAATGTCATGTTCCTGGACTGCATCCTTAAGAGCCAAATTCAGTCAACCAACTCACCTCTCCCACATTTTAAATACCCAGGAAACCAAGGACAAGGGAAAAAAAATAGCAACTTCTTGTTCCAACCTTTCTTTCTTTCTCCAGAATCTAAGAATTCTTTGGCTCTGGATTCCATGGATATGCATTGGCTTTATTGCTAGTAGTGGTGGTTAAGAAAAAATGAGTGATTGGTTTAAACTTAGGTGTTGACAAATATGTAACACATTTGGGAAGAGTAATAATTACATTCAGGTAGAGTAATGCTTGTCTAAATAATAATTGATTATTAACATATATGTCTTCAATGTTTTTTAATAGATATGTTTTCAATGTTGTTTGTTTCTTTCGTATGCCTTTCTACTAAGCAAATTGGTATTGAAGAGTTGGAATTGGAGATGTGTTGTTGCTCTTATACATTGAACAGGATTGATAAGACAATCTATGGGCAGTGTGTCCCTAATTGATTAATCAACTAGCTCTGGAATGTGTTGGAAATCAACCCCTCACCAATGATGGTACATAGTTATCACTTGATTCATTTTGTAAAAAGGCTTATGGATTGAAAGTTGTGTTTGAATTGATTCATTTTGCAATAACCAATGCCTTTTTCGTTCCAATAACTGCATGCCAAAATAAATTCTAGTTATTATCATGTTATACCATATATTAAGTATTATCAATTAATGTTTGTATTGGAGGCCTCTTGTCTCTAGTTTATTTGGTATTTTAATAAAATAAAATAATATTAAGTAAATGATAAACATTATTTTTCTAATCCTAAGTTAACTTAATAAAATAACATTAAATTTACAATAATAGTGTGAAAAAAAAAGCTAAAAAATGATTTACAGTCGTCTATATATATGAAATCACTAAATTAAATTAATATAAATCCATGTAATCACTAAATTAAATTAATATAAATCCATGTTAACTGCAGACTTTTTATCCAATGTAAAACAAATAGATCTATCCTACCAATAAGATGTGAAAATAACCTATAAACATAATCCAAAGATGCTTTGATATCATTTTTGAAATGTCGATCGATCCCCAAACGTTCAACGCTGTCTACCATCGAAAGGCGTTGAATGAGATCATTGAGGGGACTCATTAATTCCCCATCTTCCGTAGACATTGAATCAAACATCTCTTTTACTTCCGAAATAAGTCTATCAGCATGTTGACGGTAAGAAGGTGCCTGGCGCATATTGCATTAAAACACTAAATTACGGTAAGAAGGTGCCTGGCGCATATTACATTAAAAACAGTAAATTAGCCGAGAAAATGAAGGCCTCAATGAATTCTGATCGAAAGCATTATTGAATTCTGAAGAAAAGAAAGAATAAATTGAGAAGAAGCTAGTTACAGACCCCATGAGTCGTTGAGAGAGACTTTATAAAATCATCGTCCCAGATGTTGGAATGATAATCGCCTATGCGTCTTTGTACATCAGATACAGCGGTGGTCAAACTCAATCCAAGGCAAGCTGGTGCGACAGGTTTCCCTCGCCTACACATTGCAGCAAGAGTTGCAGGGATTGTTGTATGGAGAGGCGACTGAAGCTGATCATGCAACGATCTGGGCAGGCACAATTCGAAAGCCAATGCAGGTACCATAGAAACAGGAGGTATCTCTGCTCGCTTGTATGATATGAAATGATAGCTTTTGAACTACGTAGATAGCTCAAAATAATGAACTAAAACTTATGCAGTAGAACCACCCTGTGAACTTCTGGCCATTGACGACACAGTTCAAGAGATAACATCACCCGATAATGTCCACATAAGATAGTTTTTGGTACTTCCATGGATATGAAAAGTCTATGGAATCTATTTATAAACGCAGATGCCTTCTTGTAGTGATGTTCTTGCACTATCTATTTATAAACATAGATTCCTACTTTTGTCGCTTAAAGAGATACCAATCCTTGTCTCGATGCTCTCACCAATTTTATGCGCTATTCACAGTTCCATCTTCCCTTTCCTTGTCACTTGACTTTTGATAATAAAATGTAAATCTTTTCATTATTTTTACTATTTGTTTGAATATATTTAAACATAATCTTTGATTTTAATAGTTTTTATAGTATTTTATGATTGAAATACAAAATAACAAATATTTTTACCATTATGACAATCGTATTTATGTTTTAACATAAATTATCTTAATTTTTAATTATTAATTATTTGAGTTTTAATAATAAAATCTAAATCTTTTAATGTTTAAAAATCACGAGTTAAGATGGATAGACATTAGTTTAAAAGAAAATTTGGAGATACATTCTAACTCATAAAACTAAATAAAACAATATGATTTCTTCTAAGGATTTCAATTCTCAACTTAAAAAGATTTATAAATCCTAGAATGTCATAAAAAACATTCAAACCCTTTTTACAAGGAAGAAGTTTTTCTTTAGAAGAGAGAGTTTGGAGTTAAGCCCCTCACAAAAGGAAAAACTAAGGACATTGAAGGCTATCAAGCATAACTCCTAAAAAAAAGAGGGGTTATCCTCATCCCTCACATTCACAAGGTCTCCATTCTAATAGTAAAGCAAGCTTTCCCTAAAACATCGTCTCAAATCCTCATTGTTCCTATTTTTAACTAAGTCATGAAAACAACCCATTTGCTTATTAGACCATTATGATTAATCCTCTTTGGCAAAATTTCTATAAAAGAAAATCATTATGTAGCTAGAAAGGAAAAGAAAAATCGCTAGAGGTCAAGCCATATTTAGTAGTTATTATTCAATTGCGGACCACCTTGTTACACTTAGGATCACTCCCCTATGTGTTGGAACAAGAAGATTTTCTAGCTCATCACATCTATGGATATTCTAGAGACATACAATTATTATGGGTCGACTGGGTTTTCGACTAGTTAGATCAACTAACCCATGGACAAGCCAACTAACCCATGTATGTTAATAAATTGTGTATATTCAATGATTATATTCAATTAGCTACTATTGATATGGGGTTTAACATTGATGATCATCCACCATCTATTGTTATATTTTTTTAACGGTTCACTCATCCTCCATTATGCAAACTCCAATCTTGCATCACTATGATTTTTCCATTGTGCTGGTGTGGTGGACCTTGGAACATCGAGGTTCAGCATAACATATTTTGTGTTGCAGGGTTGCAATAGAAAAGTCGATTTCTTCTATAGCACAGAGTTGGTTCATTAGCTTAGAGCACAAGGGAAGTCATTTGATGGTCTTTCCATTACATAATACTATGGAGAGGGATCGACAGTTGACAAAGGCTCTAACACCATAACACCGTGTTGAGAGATAAAGAGATTCAAAGGGTCAAGGAGTGGGGATGAAACTTGGTATATTCCATCAAAGAACTTATCAAAAAGGGAAGAATTCTCCATGATTAGGCCGCTCCATTAAAATTTACTCAATTGTAAAATAAATTTTATGATTTAATAAATTTGAGGGGGTCTACAATTTACTAAATTCAAAGACTGTAGATGGATTCAGAGACCCTTGCAGTGTTAGAATTTAGTAAATTGTACAAATTCATTGTCAAAATAGTAATTTTTCATTGTCAATGTGATACAACTAAAAATGACCAAATAAATGACCAATTGTTATGTGGTCAATTTTAGTTCAGTTCTTATCATGTGACCAAATTGGTCATTTTTAGTTCAGTTCTTATCCCGTGACCAAATTGTTCATTTATCTTGGTCATTTTTAGTTAGCTCACTTAATTTTTTTTAATTTTGGTCATTTATTCCTTGAAAAAAATGCGGTGACCAAATTTTTTGGTCTCCTGGTCACTTATCTCTCATTTTGTACTAGTGAGGTTCTATCTTTACCCTATATTTGGACACAATATGAGCCAATAATTTGACTTCTTGCATGGAAAAAATTGACTTCTTTGGATTCAAGGAAAGGTCGAGTGTCGATTTCTTAAATGTTCGCCTTAAGTGTGGCGAGTGATCATCATCATCTTTTCAAAATAGTGTCATATCATCAAGATAAATCACTATCATTTTTGTGTCACCTACAAAGGAAATGTCCATGGATCACTAGAAAGTTTCTCCTGCATTCATCACTCTGAATGGCATTTATCATACTAAATGTTCCCCAAGGAGTGGTAAAATTAGTTTTTTCTATGTCCTCTTTGTTCATAGAAACTTGATTATAACCTGGGACTCATCTACAAGTTTTGGTCCATTTAAGGAAAGGGATAATTATCTCTTAAAGAGCATTTGTTTAGGTTTCTAAAATCAACACACAATTTGATTTCACCACTCTTTTTCTTGAATGGAACTAGATTTGCAACCCATTTATAATATCTCAAAGGAATGATTATTTAAACATCCAATAATTTCCTAATCTCTTTTTCTATAATTGGTATGAAGATGGGGTTTGTTTGCCTCAACTTTTTCTTTAATGGTTTAGTTCCAGGTTTCAATGGATTCTTGTGCTCAACCATGGCTGTATCATAAGTTTTTAAATCCTCATATCTCCATGCAAATGCATCAATATATTCTTTGGATAGTTTTACATATCTTTTTTTGTATCTTCTATTAATAGCTTATACAATTTGATGTGCTTAGGTTCACTTTTAGTGCCAATGTTCATTTATTCCACATCTTCTTCCTAGGTTGAATTACAGGTTTGTGAGGTGCATCATTTTTATCAAATAGTCTTTCCAAAGGCACCAAGCCTTTATGTATGAAATTATTTTCTAGCTGCACAATTTTGTGGTTTTCTATTTTGTTCTTTAATTTCACATTAGAGTTTTCTTCTTCTTCTTCTTGAGAGTTACTATTTTAAGCTTCATCGTGTCCTTGATCAATGGATGTACTTGAAAACTCATCTACCAATTCTAGGAATCTTTTAATATGCTGGTCATCTTCAAAAAATTGTCAATGCTTAGTGTTATCAGGGACTAAGGGTCTATAAATCATCTCCACATCTTGCTTAAATTTGATTTGTACAAGATGATTGAAAGTAGTTGCTGCTACTACTAAAGCATCAACCTTTTGATTTTCTTCTCTAGGAATCGCAAAAATGTTGAATGCTTGGAAGAAATTATTAATTAAATCCCAAACTGCATTTCTTTAAGATCTCATTCTAGGATGTTTTGTCTAATAGATGGATTTTATTTGCTGCGCAATCAACTTTAAATATCTGACCGCTACAGTTTGAGTTACTCACATCCTTCTTGTTGCTTCTAATCCCAATATTAAAGCTACATATTCAGCCATATTGTTTGTGGTTTCAAAATTTAGTGTTAATGACAACAATAATTCTTCTTTGTTAGAGGATATAAGATCAAAACCAACTCATTCTTCTTCTTTGGTAGAAGATCCTTCAATAGTACATATCCCAGATTTGATCTAGTGTGTGT
>LPNX010478241.1:16557-147076 GCA_001517045.1 Pseudotsuga menziesii | reverse complement strand
ATATATATATAAAGAGAGAGAGAGAGAGAGGGTTAGTTGATAGGACTATTCCGTTAACTTAACACATATGCATATCGGTATTCTATGTATAATCTCCTTATTTTGCATGCAAACAAAGGAACGGTTGCATACTTCATGTCCATCTACATGGTTCCACCCATCCTTTTTGCACAAGTTCTTAACAATAGCATACTATATATTGGGGGGACATCATCCACTACCACATCAAGTGAAATACTTTTAGATGGGATCTATGCTAAGTTAACCACCATATCTTTAATTATTTTGATACATTTAATACGTTTGGAGTAAACAAATATGCAATTCATGATATGTCTTGGTGACTTCTAGTCCTTATTCTTCCATTATGACTTTGGGAATAATATTATGAGATGCTCCAGAATCAAGCATACAATTATGTATCAGCTTTCCATGTAGACACATAGTGATATAGAATGGTGGAATATAATATGTCTCCTCATCCACAACATGTCCTACCTCATTCTCAGGACTCTCATCAACAATATTTATAGTGTCATATTGACTATTTGGATTATTTAACTTCAAAGTATTTCCAATTTGTTTCATATATGCTGGGATTTTTGCAAGTTCAGACAAAGGAATGGAAATTTTCAACTTGTACGGTTCATATTTGAAATCAAAAGGATGAACTGACTTATCTAATTCTTTCTTTTCAAATTCAAATTTCTTTGATTGAGGTGTTTCATTGAATTTTTTAGGACTAGGGGGTGTAAACTTTACCCCTGAGGTAGATTTATGATGATCTTTATTTTGGCTGGTAGAAGGCTTCTCAACAGAGGATGATTTCTCAGATGATTTGGCTATTTAACTTAGTTTAGATACTTTGTTTGGAATAGGGACTAAAGGTTGTTTTTCATAAGTGTTTCTATGTCTGAGAAAATATATTTTTTTAGATTCTACTTCATTTTGGGAGGATTCTTCCATTAGAATGGTTTCATACTCATTTTTAAATAGATGTATCATTTGATTATCATCACATAACATATCCATCCCTTCTGTAAGCTCAATGTCTTCTTCATCTGGTAGGACATCTAAAATTACTTCATTAGGCCTAATAGGTGGTTGAATGGGAGGATCTTCATTTTTTCTTTATGTATTCAAGATTTGAGGGTTAAAAGGCCATCTAAACTTATTTGGATTTCTCTGACCAATGGATTGAGGATTTCTTTGATTATTACTTTCAGTTTCAAATATGGACATTTTATTTGGTAATCCTTTCAACATATTAGTTAGGGGTGATTCCATGAAGGTGGGTAGCACTTTTTGGCCAAATTTGGCGATGAAAACCTATTTTTTTACTCATGTGCTAGATAGAAGACCTCGAAACGCATAAATGCCATTTGAATTTCGACTTGAAGTAAAAACAAAATTGTAGAATATTATGTTGGCTTCCCAATGATATTTTTTGAAAAATATTGCAATGTCATTTAAGGTGTAAAATTTGCATTTAATGAACTGTGTCACCTTAAAAATTTGAAGAAGTTAATAAGTGGCTTGTGTCCAACCCCAATAATTCAATCCTAGATTAATAATTAAATTTTATATATATATAATCATGATCTACACAAAATGCACTGTGGTTTGCATATTTTTTTTTTAATTTATTTCGCAATATACAATTATTTATTATTTTTCGAAAGTGACTGCATCTGATTTCAGCATCATGTTATACACATGTGTGTCCATCTCAGCTTTTTTTTCACTGTTTTCAAAAATTGAAAAACCAAAGATACCCTTTAGAAGAGGACACATCGATGTGTGGGTTGTGCATTTTTATGAAATTTTTGGATGTCTATTTTTTACCCTACAGATTTTTCTTTGAGCTGCTTCAAAGTTGTTGTCAGGTTTTCTAAGTGTAATTTTTAGAACTAATTAAAACAAAAAACCCATACAAATGCCAAAATCCATGCATGATACCTCAATGGATAGAGGATTCGGTGATGAATCTATCGATATGAACTCTGCTCATTTGTGTGCCATAAATGGCAGGGTTTACACCCCTAGAAGACACATAGAAACATTGATTTTTCTATAAGAGGGCTAATTCTCTATTTTTTTGGCCCTCGATTAAGCTATTTAAATACCTAGATCAAGCTCTTAACCAAACCTCGATCGAGGGACATATTAAACCCTCGATCGAGGGTTTCTCAAACCCTCAATCGAGGTTCTGGGATGTAAAAAATTTCAACATTAAGTGATTCAGATTCGGCCAAATCTGCGGATAATAAATATCTTAGAAAATTGAACAAAAAAACAACCATGACATTACCAGCTTATTCTACCAATAGACCTTTCATCAATTTACAAACCGCCATGGGGACAAGGGTTTGATAAATTGATTGTTAAAAGTTTTTTAATGTTCATTAAATTACTTCAAACCACAAAATAGGACTAGAATGGAGCACTACTCGGGGCGGTGGGTTTCCCCTAGATTTTATGTTAAATATTGGTTGTGGAGTAATTGGTGTTATAGATGTGATTGATTGAAGTGATAAATGTGATTAATCACATCTATAACCCAATTACTCTGCGACCTATATTCAATAGACGAAGTTAAAAACATTACAGTTTTGTTGCCTATTTATAGGCAGTTAAAGATGCTCGATCGAGGTCATTTTTAACGCTCGATCGAGCGTCTATTTAAACCTCGATCGAGGTCTTGAACCGTTGACCGAGGGTTTATCAAAAGCTCAATCGAGCGTTTAATAAAAGCTTGATCAACGTTCTAATAAACCCTCGATCGAGCTGTTAAAACCTCAATCGAGGGTTTAATAAAAGCTCGATCGAGGTACGTTTTTTTGTTTTTGCTGAATTCGTCTTGCCAAAAATTGTAACCCACCTCCGTGGATGCACCCTTAGTTCTTCAATCTTATCCTCTTGATTCTCTTTAATTTTGTTCTTCCTTGATGATTCAGCTTCATATTTAGGATTTTTCTTCTCAAATTCTTGCTTATGTTTCATCTTACCAATAACTATCATATTAGCTTCTACATTTAAGGCATCATCCTACATGATAGTTAATGTAGTTGTGTACTTCTTTCTCTCAACATCATAGAAAAATCATATTTTAAATCTCCCACAATTGTAACTTTTGCAACATTATGTGTTGGCTTTATGTCATTTGGAATTCTATTAGACATCTTATTAAATATTCTATTAAATTTTGTTGTGGTTTCCCCATTCATTTTCTTTAATGCAGAAAAATAAGTAAGATAATACAGATTATCTCTTTTCTCACCTCACTGTCTTTTAAATGTTGTGTTTAAAGCATTCCATGAGTCAACATAATTTGTAGGAAAATTTCTAAACCATTTTCTTGGTTCTCCTTCAAGTGTTTGCATAAAAAATCTCATATAAACATTATCATCTTCGATTAACAAATCATCAGTGAAATTTAGAAACTTATCCATGTGTTCTTGAGCTAAGATATCTTGTTCTCCATCATATTTGGGTAAAAGTTTCAAATAATGTTCAGGCATGTCATGTGAATTTGCAAGGAGATTTAAAGGACCATATCTTGCAGCAATCCAAGGATTAATCCGAGGTGGTGGTCCTCGTTGACCTCTTCCTTCCATTATTGGTATCCGTGGGACAACAGGTTGTACAACAGGGATAAATGGAGGCGTCTAAGGTCCAATATAAGGTTGAATAGGGCTTGGTGTACCAGCTGAGTGAGATGGATTTGAAAACAAAGGTTCAAGGATAGGATTCAAAGGAGTTATAGGAAGATTCAAAATATTTTAATGATTATTTAATTCTTCAACTTTTTCTTGATTTTCACTTGAAGCAAATATTGAAGGAGAATTTGGAAGTGAAATACCTCTTTCTTGAGGCGACCTTAAATTTCTTTAATGGATTCTTGAATATAACATGATGACAAGTTCCTTCGTTTGAGGATTATTTCTGGTGTGCCTCTTTCCAGAATCCATCTTGATACAGTTGAGTCTCCTGGTGAATTTTTCAACTAATAGCTGCCTGGTTCTACTTCACCGTACAGAAAGCGATTCTTTAATTTTTCTCAATCGAGGAAAAATATTCTACAAAAGCATTCCCTATAAACAACACTATTTCTCGATGTTAGTCCCAGATTTACCCTAGGTTGAAAATAGGGCAAGACCACGCATGATAGGGATCAAATTTTAACGATTTTAAAGATAAAACGAAGAGCGAATTTAGGTTTGAGACATTATTTGAATGCTCAGGCTCTTTGAAAAATTTTTGTGGATAAAATTGCAGACACAAAGGAATATTAATAAAGGAATTTGATGGAGTGAGGAGGCACAAATTAGAATATGAAAGGATTAAAATGAAGAACTTGAAATCAGGCATAATAAGAAGCACCAACGAGTGAATTTCTTATGGACAGACAGGGCTCGAATGTACTCAGTTGTATTTAACAAAATTAAATAATTCTTTACAGTTTATAAAGGCTAAGATGATATATTTATTTTTTCTTTTTACAACAACACAATTCATAAGAGAAACACATACAAAATACTTCTATGCATAAAGCAATTTTAACATGTATTAACGATCATACACATAATCAAAAGAACTTTGAACTTCTGTAATGATGTTTATCATTTGATATTGAGTAAATAATCAATGATACTTGCATCAAGTCAAATAATACTATGATGCTTGAATATATTTCACATGTTGCTTCATAAACAAATGGATACAAATGGATACACATAGAGTAGATGCAATTGCACAACTTCATTTCATTAATCTCTGATAAAATATTTTACATCACAATGACATACATTGACTCGAAAATAGAAGAAAGAAAGCTTCTAATTCTCAAATTGCCAGCCTCTTGCTCATTCATCGAGCTTACATTATATAAACTTTAGAGGAACCTAAATATCGTTTGTAAATGATGTGACTTCCAACTGAAAGTAATAGTTTGTACTATTTACTTTATTACATCAAAACATAGTAAATTTCAGTTTTTCTTGTGCCCTTCACCTTTCTTCTTTCCTCTAACCGGTGATTGTTGTCCCTACATGCTTTGTTGACATGGAGGCATGGAATAGCCTAGTGGAATGCCAAATTGTTTCATTCTTTGGAGCATTTCATTATATGTTGGGTCTCCATCTTGTAAAGAGCCTCCTGGTGGCATAAATGCTAAATGGGTAGTCGGTCCTGCGTGTTGTTGTGCCGGTGTTGTTTTTTCATGTTGTTGAGGTGGAGGAGTTACCTATTGAAATGGTTGGTGTGTTTGCTAAGATGATCTAGGAGTAATTTTTATAGTCTGTTAATGCTCACGTGGTAAAGACAATCTGTGATATCTCACTACCAGATTCCAATATTTACCTACTTGAATGTTATTTGGTTTCAAATTTTTTAGTGCCACCTCTTCCTATGAATGTATCTCATATGTGATAGGTCCCATCTCTTTAAATATTACCTTTAATTTGTCCCAAATGTGAAAAGGAGGCATCAATATTTCAAATTCTTGACTGCCACTGATAACTTGTTCCCCTTCCAACTCTTGTTCACGTTCTTCATTTTTTTTCTCTTTGAGTGTATTCATATAGTCATATTTAGAATAGAACTCTCATCCCATGGTAGGGGTAGAACAAGCTTTGTAACCCTAGTGAACATTTTTTTGAAAGCTTTAATGCCATCAACCAATAAATTAGTATTGTTATTCATCACTCTACAAAGTGTTTGATTTATCATCATTCTTTGAGAAATCCATGATTACTTGTGTCTTGTTGGTAAGCTGTAAATCCTCTATTTGCTTATTGGTCAAGCTCTTCAAGTAATCAATAGTCACTCCATCTTGTGCAGGCTTATCTCCTAAAGTTGCATTTACCTGGTTTATCTCCTCCATGGCTGATTTGTAAATATCCATTCAAGAAATCAATAAATTCATAAAATACCATTTCTCATTAAATATTTGGGAAATTCTATCCCAAATTTCCTGTGTGATTCTTATAATCATCTCTTCTCCTTGAAAATCTATTTTTAGTAATTTAAATCGACTTTTTAAGTCATTTATTTATTTTTAAAGTCAGTGATATCATCTTATTTCTTGTTGATGTCATGCTCGAGCTCTGCAATTTTTTTATTCAACATTGTTTTTATCCTCCTCCATAGAATCTACATAAAATATTTCAGCTAGTGGTGGGTATGCAACAAATTCTTGCATATATTGCTATGTACTTGCCTTCATCTGGGCTTTTTGTGTTACTTCTAGTGCTATAGTGGATATTGGTAAAGATTGAGCTTCTTTATATCTTTGAACTTGAAGGGTGGATATCTGCAATGTTAACTCAACTATCCTTTTTTCCCTTTCTTTTATCTCAGCTCTATGCTTTGCTACATTTTCTTTGTGATTTTGATTCAACCATTACTCATCATATTGAATAGGTTCTTGGGTATCCTCTTCACGAAGAAGAGGAACGAGTTAAATTGCTCAAACTGTACTTAAATAAATACATCTAACAAGGAAGTGATAATAAAACTCGTTCAACATCTTTCCTTAAAGGAAATCAAAAAGAAAATAAAGGTAGAGGGTTTATCAAAATATGTAATCCATGAGGTTACCGGTAAAACTAAAGGAGTGTTTGGCTGAGAGATTGCAAATTAAGATGATGGCAAGTGTTCAAGCACTTGTCTATATTGGCATTACATATGCCTAGATCTAGCTCCCATGGGGCGAGATTTGGCAGTATACCTTCACAAAAAATTAGAACTGATGGTGTTGTCATTGTTGGCATTGCAAATCATGTGGATATATGTGAAGCCAGGCCCGGGGCCACCTTGACATAAGGACACGGAGGAAGAAAGAAACACATGGCATGGTGCATATATTCACTTGTTCAAAACCAAAATTAATTGGGACTAACTCTCAAGATCCAAAAATATGATTTTAATTTCCCAAAGCAAAGGTGTTATTAAATTACATTGTGCAATCAATTTAGGTTACAAATATGCACAATAAAAGTTTGAATTAAAGACTTATCCACATCCATTTATATATGTTGTGTGTCTCTATCATCCAGCTTGTTGAGGGAGACGAGAATCCTCTACTTGAGCTCAATAATGGAAAAATAAGATGTTGGGCCTCATAATTTGTCTGTGTTTGGGGCCTCTCCTTTGCTTGCTTCGTCTGGACCATTTCCATTTTGCAAAAAAATATTAAGGTGAGTTTGGGTATGGGTTGTTTTCGTGAAGTTTGTAGATATTTGTATGAGTATTACCACAACTTTCCACCAAACAATATATATAAGTAAATGAAATTGAAATTATTTGTTGCGATCTCTACACATTTAGCACTACAACGAATTTCGACCGAACATTAGGCATAATTAAACAATGTTGAAAAGTATCCATTTATCTTGCAGTAATGAAATAGGTGAACAATTTGTTAAACACAAGCTAATCACGAGCATGGTATATCCTTAACACTAGTTTATTTAGTTGCAATTAAAAGACCTTTATAATGCATTGAGACATTCAGAGCTAGGTGTAAAATGTCATCTTCCTGGACTGCATCCTTAAGAGGCAAATTCAGTCAATCAACTCACCTCTCCCACATTTTAAATACCCAGGAAACCAAGGACAAGGGAAAAAATTAGCAACTTCTTGTTCCAACCTTTCTTTCTTTCTCCAGAATCTAAGAATTCTTTGGCTCTAGATTCCATGGATATGCATTGACTTCATTGCTAGCAGTTGTGGTTAAGAAAAAATGAGTGATTGGTTTAAACTTAGGTGTTGACAAATATGTAACACATTTGGGAAGAGTAATAATTACATTCAGGTAGAGTAATGCTTGTCTAAAAATAATTGATTATTAACATATATGTTTTCAATGTTTTTTAATAGATATGTTTTCAATGTTGTTTTTTGCTTTCGTATGCCTTTCTGTCAAGCAAATTGGTATTGAAGAGTTGGAAATGGATATGTGTTGTTGCTCCTAAATGTTGAACAGAATTGACAAGACAATCTCTGGGCAGTGTGTCCCTAACTGATTAATCAACTAGCTCTGAAATGTGTTGGAAATCAACCCCTCACCAATGATGGTACACAGTTATCACTTGATTCATTTTGTAAAAAGGATTATGGATTGAAAGTTGTGTTTGAATTGATTCATTTTGCAATAACTTCCTTTTCTGGTAGTAAATTGGATTTTCTTTCCAATGAAAAAAATATTACCTTAATAATTCAAATCGATACATCCGAATTATCCTTTTTACCTATTTTTACAGTAAAATTTGTCCTAAAATGATTTCCTTGGCATATGATGGTCTTGGTGGCAACGTATCAATGTAATCTACTACATGTAGTTCTAAAAAAATGGTTGAATATAAGAAGGCCTCGTGGTATTTATCCCTTACTGTATGCATGCCAAAATTGGAGTACACATCAGAATAAAGGTAGTTAATGCACATATGAAAAATAATAATCTATAGGCAGTGGTGGGAAGGTAATCACCATAGGACGAAGGCACTTATGCATTTAGGTTTTAATATTCTTTTCCATATAACACACAACCACTCCAACAATAGCATGGCCTGTAGTACTAGCAACAACCATATTAATAAGATTAATATGCTCGAAATACGTTGAGAGGCATAAATCATGCAAAATGGAAAGCTTATTTAGTGTGTATGATTTTACTATGATTAAGGTCCATAGGGTAAGAGATGAAGTCATTGGAGTACAACTAAATGTTCATCTAAAAGTTTTTTATTACCTTTCATCTAAATTTAATTAATATTTATATCTCGATTGGATTTAATATCATTGTTAATCTAATAGTTATCAAATATAGCTGCAATTAGAGTTGAAGTTAATCTAATACTTGTAGAATCATTGGATTTAAGCTAATAGTTGAAGAATCATTGGATTTAAGCTAATAGTTGTATCTAATAGTTAGTTTAAAAGTTTATTTTTGTAAGTAAGAGATTTTATTAACAGAAAGAAGAGAAAGATACAACCAACATTACTTCAGTCCTCTTGATACATCATATTCAACATGGCACACAGGCCATCTTTTAACTGTGATAACCAACCCATCTTGATATTTTTCCTATAACAAAAAACTTCCACCTATAGAACTGCATACCAAAAGACATTCATAAGGCTAACGTAACTATAATTCTACCTAGGGTGACTTCCAACTTGTCCAAGAGACCGCCAACCGAGCTAATAACCATATGACTAACTAGAAACAAAACATTACTCTTGAGAGAGCACACATGATAAACTTCAAAAGGACGACAAGTGGAGACCCAACAATGGACCATCAAAGAAGAATGTACGATAAGTCTGGGAAACTACCAGGCTTCATACCACTATCCTCCGTTGGATTTGCAAGCCAAGGAATGACCTAGGGAGCCTAAATCCTGAAGAACTGCATGCATAGGTCCATCATTCGGTTCAGTTGCTTCAAATACACATCCACACCCGCTCTCCATTGCTCCATGGACTCCCCTGAATCCGCGGTTCCCTCTTTCTCCCAAGCCAAGCATCTAATGATGTTCTTCATAACCCAGGAGAGGGATACCATTCGCTCATATAGGCTTCGGCATCCCATATTGTGGCCTTGGTCTAATATCCAATCGATCGATTGCATGCATTCATCATGGAGCGTTTCTCGATCTAACTCTTACCAGAGATTCTCCTCTGAGTGATTAATTTTCTGCTAAACCTGAGACGGCAGCTCCATTTCAAACATGTGGGATTCCCACATGGCTTTCCTCTGAGCATGAGTCACCCTTCCACTCTCCTCACCACCACTTAAAACCTATTTCCATTTTCCTTTGCTCGCTTCCATAGTCGCAGGTTTTGCACGTAATAGACTAACCACGACCCAAATCCAACCCTGCCTCTCTCTATCAAGAATAAAAACTGGTGCAGCTTTCCAACATACTTGATAATCCTCTTCACCACCTCGAGCTTCCTTAAAAGGCACCTTCCAATTACGGATCATGATTTCCTATGTGCCTATCATGGTGATTCGTAGGTTGAACATGGTGCTGAGCAGATCGATCTCCTGCATTAAACCATATTTACGATTTAACTTCTTCATTATTGCACGTATGTCCACTTTCCGACAGGACTAGCTCTGAGCCTGATCAATTACCATATTAATACTCACATGATATCTGGCTGATGTCATCATCCTACTCCCATCGTCACCCATTTGGAAAGTTAAGAAGGAGGGCCTGCCCCTTGTCCTTCCCTCCCTTCTTCATCACTACTATGCATGTCTTGGAGTAGGAGGTGCGTACATGTGTCCCAGGATATCACATATGTCAAATCGTCCCATTCTTTGGACTTCATGTTTCAGTGGGTGTCGGTTCTGAATTTCGCTAACCTATCTACAACCTTATTCCCTTCCCTCCTTATGTGGTTGAAGCACATCGCCACCCCCTCTTCCAATATCTCCTTCAGATGCTCCACCCTGCTCTCAAGATGCTAGGATCGTACCACCTTATAAACATGGGTTTCGTTGAGCGACTTTGTGCCCACATTGATGACGAGCCATGAATCGCCTTCTATCAAAAGCGACAACCAATTATTTTCCTTTGCCGTTTCCAGGCCTTGAATAATCCCTTCGAATTCTGCAGTGTTATTCATTTCCCATCCTATGAAACCTGTGCTGAATCCGAGCATGTTCACTCTGGAGTTTCGAATGATGCATCCATACCCATCCTAGCTAAGGTTCCCCTTTGAGGCCCTGTCAAAGTTCAGTTTGGAGATACCTAATGGTGGAGGGCTCCAATGATTTGTCCTTGAGGGATTTCTGTTTGAGATCTGCTGGTGGAGGGTTCCTTGCGAGGTCAGTAATGTGAGGCTTCCAAAATTATTTCTTCAGGCCCAACCACCTTCCAGTACGCATCCCTCTAGGCCTCTTTCCTGATAGTTTCCCGCAACCAAGATGTGATGGTTTCCCATACCTTAGTCTGCAACCGCAGTTTTTCTTGAAATGTTTTGAGGTTTCTCTCCCTCCATATCTCCCATACAATGAAATGAGGAAATATTTCCAACAATATGTTCAGGATGGGGTTTTGGAACGGTTTTTTGGACCAATATGTGAGGGTTATGTCTAGGTTCTATCTGATGCTATCCAATCTGTGGAACCTTGCATCTCATTGGTTCCAAATGCTGGAGGAAAATGAGCATCCATTTAGAAGGTGGCGCGACGTCTTGTCCTCCTGCTCAGAGAGAATGCAATGATAAGGCCCAAGTATCCCTCTCTTTTTTAATTTCTCTCCTGTTAAAATCCGTTTCCTCATAACTAGCCAGCTGAAGATGGTAATTTTAGGCTAGAGTTTATTTTTCCATAATTGTGTCCATGTTTCATCCATAGGTTGGACTTCTGCTTCTGTTAATAATTCATAGGATTCCTTTATTGTAAAAATACCCTGTGGATTATAGCCCCATCTGAGTTTATCTTGCCCAGTGTGTTTTCTGATTTGTCTGTTGGCTAGGGTCTCTTCCACTCTATTAACTTCCTATGCCAACCCCCATTAATCCCACCACTCCTGAATTAGACAAACCCTGAAATGCTAATCAACGTCATGATCCACCCAGAGGTCTACAACCTTCTTAATTCCTTGATCCATGCATACCTCAATAAGATGTCAAATTCTAGAATCACGCCCTAAAGGAGGCACCTATTGCCACGAGTCATTCCATAGCTCTACGGATTAACCCTCTCTGATTTCCTAGAATCTATGGTTTTGTACTAGCAATCTCCATTTGCAAGTAGTTTTCTATATGTGGGACCCTGGAAGCTCTTCTGAGAATCTAATGAGGTCCCGGTCATCCCATTCCTCCCATTAGAGGAAATTTGGGGTCTAAAATGGGCCTTATAAGAAAACGCGCCAACAATAAATTTTGTGACTTCGAATTCAGGAACCAATAGAATTTAAAAAAATTGAGTCAACCATAATGGTTGAATTGACATATTTGTCATAAAAGAAAACTACTTTTTTGTTCATATTTTCGACATACATCATCATCACATTTTTTTCAGGTATTTCTTATTTTTGGGGTAGAGGGGTCTGTCAAAAGTATGCAGTGTGGGTACTCGTTGGATGTGGAATTAAATTCCACATCCAACAATCTCTTCCGCTCATAATTTGAGTAAAAACACAGGGAGATATGTCAAAAATACGAACAAAAAAATAGTTTTTTTCATTCTTCCTCCAAAATTAATAACTATTATTTTATTATTTTAACTATTATTTTATTATTTTAACTATTATTTTATTATTTTCCTTAGGAGGCCCATTTTAGACCTCAAATTTCCTCTAATGACATATTTTATGTTCCTGACCTTCACCCAAGGCTCCTGGAAGTGAGTAACCGATTTCCACCAATGTTTGGCCCCTTCAACTAGGTTTGCTACTTCAGGGTCCCTAAGGCCCAGGCCTCCCTGGTTCTTTGGGGTACACATTGTGTCCCATTTTTCCAAAGCCCATGTACGATCATCAGTGGCCTCACTCCACAAAAACTTTCTCTGAATGTTCCTTATCTATTTCAGAATAGATTTCGGGGCTTCCATGGTAGAAAAGAGATACATCGAAAAGGCTTGAAGAACGGATTTTATCAGGACCAGTCTGCTTGGAAAGTTTAGGGGTCTCAAGGTCCATCTTGATAACCATTTTTTCATGCTATCCACCAGTTCTACCCATGACCCCTTTTTTTCCATAGATAGAACCAATGGTGCACCTAGATATTTCAATGGAAGGGAGCTCTCCTGGAATCTAAAATTGCGGCAAATATTACGGCGGGTGATGCAAGGCATGTGAAAGAAGAAGACAAGCGATTTATAATTATTGATATCCAGACCTAAGGCTTTACTAAATTTTGTAAGACATTCATTAAAATTTTGATCCTCCTAGACCAAAAGGTATCCCATTAGCATCATATCATCCACAAATTGCTAGTGGATCTGCTTCTTTTCCCTTGGATGAGATTTAAGGCCTATGAGGTCATTTTTATCTCTAATTTTGGACATATATCTCCATAAACATTCATCTATTAGGATAAATATAAATGAGGAGAGAGGGTCCCCCTGCCGTATCCCGTAGAGGGCTTGATGAGGCTAGATGGTCTACCATTCACAAGAATAGAGAAGAAAGCCGAAGACAACAAGTTCATATTCCACTCCACCCAATTTAACTGAAATAAAAAAATCTATTAACACACCTCTCATGAATTTCTTGTTGATTTTATCATAGTCTTTTTCTATGTCCAACTTTACCATCATTCCTGGGTGTTTCCTGATTTTAAGTGAGAGGATAATTTCATGAACCAGGATTATGCCATCCATTATTTTCCTTCCTTCAATGAATCCTGATTGCTCTTGAGATATCAGATGACGGAGGATGGGTTTCAACCGATTAGCTATAACCTTAGTGATTATTTTGTAAATTACATTACACAAACTTATATGCCTAAATTTTTCGGAAGTATCTTCCCCCTCACACTTTAGAATAAGTGTGAGAAACGTGGCATTTAGAGCTAGAAAAATATTACGAGAGACCCTAGAATCCTCCATGATTTTCCAAAATTCAAGTTTGATCATATCCCATAAGTGATGAAAACAATTCATAATGAAACCATCAAAACCCAGGGCCTTACCTGCTTGCATCTAGAAGACTGCCTCCTCTACCTCCCCCAATGAGATTGGTCTCATTAATAGATCATTCCACACTTGATAAACCATAGAAGGAATGAGGATGTTGATGTTCACTATGTCTCTCTTCCTATCCAGACTTGGGTCTATCATTATGTCTTTGAAGTGGTGTTTTAGGATTACCTCTATGTCTTCCCTTGTTTCAACTCTAGCTCCCTCATGGGTCCTTAGAGCAAGGATTTTGTTCTGCATTCTATTTTTGGAAACCGAGCGATGAAAGAAGGAAGTGTTTCTTTCTCCCTCCTTAAGGAACTTTCTCTTGGATTTTTTACGACAAAGGATTTCCTCCTGCGTTTCCCACTCCTCAATTTTCACGTTTAGATCGTCTTCTTCCTTCTGTAGGCCGGGAGTATATCCTTCATTCATTCCTTTGGATTAAACCTCCTGCAACCTGGCTTCCAAGAAATTTTTTTCCACAAATATGTTTCTAAACTCTTCCTTATTCCATTTTTTATTCTTTCCTTCATATCTTTAAGCTTTTGTTGAAACTAGTACATGCTCCTTCTCGGGCCTTCACTCAACTCCTCCCACCAAGTCTTTATTTTGTCTACAAAACCTAGGTTCCCTAACCAAAATTGCTTGAACCTGTAAGGTTTTTTGAATTGTGATCCAAGACCACTCCACCTCAACTCTATTGGTCAATGATCTGACCCCTCCCCTGGGAGATTTGTTGAATGGATTTCACTCCTCAATTCCAGGATAGAATCTGATACCAGGAACCTATCCAACCAAGAGCCTATGTGTCTATCCCCGCATCTCTTATTGTTCCAGGTAAACCATCCTTCCCCTAATAGGATGTCCACTAATTTTAGGTCTTTGATCATGTCACAGAACATTCCAACTTCCTCCTCTAACCTACGTCTACCTCCCTCATTTTTTGTTAGTGAAGTTATGAGGTTGAAGTCACCCCAATTACCTAGTGTTTCCCCCTAGACTTGCATGGGTGGATCGAAGTGTGTCAATGAACTGCCTCTTTTCTCCTGTTGAATGAGGGCCATAGACATTTGTTAACACACCTTCAACAAGGAATCCTATCACTTTGAAGTATGCTGAGAAAAATTAGCTGGACCCTCGGAAGCCATCTAATTGAACCTATTAGGATCCCACAAAATTCCCATACCCCCTTCAAAACCTCTTGCATCGATACCCATACCATCACTCCTCTTCTAAATCTTCTTCCCTACTACTCGAATTTGGTAATGTGGGCATTTGGTCTATTGCAGGAAGACCAAAGCCGGATTGGATTTCTTAATCTTTTTACTCAACATCTTGATTTTATGAGGGCTATTTAGTCCCCTGATATTCCAAGACAAGATCTTCATTAAACAACCTAAAATTTATAGGCCCAAGGCCACCTTGATGGTAGGGTATTGACCTGACTCAATTAGTCTCCTCGTCGCTTTGGCAACTGTCTGCTTATTTGAAATCCTTCCTGTCTTCTTACTAGGCTCTTCATATTTTTCACTTATTTTCCTTATGATATCCTAGACTAATTCCTAGATGGTTGTTTTTTCTAGCCCTGAGGATGGCTTCCTTCAATAGCCAAACTTGATCCTACAACACGTACCCTTTTCCTTTATCAGCATAGGCTTGCTCGATCCCTTCAAGATCTAGATCCCCTATGTCCATATCCTCTGCCTCATCCCTAGATTCTGGATCTGATTCTTTCTGGGTTCGATCTTCCTTTGTTTTTTATATAGAAGCTGGCCAAATAGACTTAGTTTCTTGGATGGGGTGGACTCCGTGTTTATCCTTTATCTCTTTTTTTAGGGCTTCTTCCACCAGATATTCCAACACCTCAAACTTATTGGATGTTGAGGTTTTCCTTGAGATTTCTTGATGCTCCTACTTTCTACCACCTCTTTTCCCTGAGGATACTTGAGTAAACCCTTGTTTAGTCTTTTCCTTCTCCCTTCCTGTAGAAGGTTTTGGGTGGTTTGTTGGGAAATACCTGACTAGAGACCATATTTGTGGCATCTTATGCATCGGAACGAGATCTGCTCATAATCCAAAGCTTGGATCTATTCCTCATCATCTCATGACATGCTTATCTCCTTGGGTGTTTCTTTGGCCAAATCCATATACACACAGATCCTTGCGTAAGCTGTGTATCGTTGGACCTAGTTTGTTCACAGATTTTGATAAATTTCCCCAATGTATTTCCCAAATCTTCCAAGTTTTACAGGATCCCAATATTCCCCTAGAAGTGAGTACAATTGGATCCAAACTGGTGCTACCCTCATGTCTTCCTTTTTCGAGCAGAACTTTTCCTTTCAGGGTCTCAGGAATAGTCTCGCCAAGTAGAAGAAGTATGTGCCACCATCCATTACTTGGTTCCTATCCTCCACATTCAAGAAAATGATTGTAAAAAAAATTTTAGACCATAACTGAATACCTAAATGCCCTTTAAGATTCCAAGTGGAATTGATCCACCAAACTAAGGCTTTCTCCGGCAGCTGTAAACCCACAAATTTCTTGATTAGGGCATGATCTTTCATGTGCTGAATACGATCCCTCAGCTTCAAGGATCGAACTTGCATCTTAGGAATCTCAGAGGCCCTAGACGTGTTATCTAGGTTTGCGATCGAAAAAACTAACTTTCTGAGTCGAGCCAAGGTCTAAGGGATCGAAATGTCCCCGATCTATAAATCTGGAGGATCTAAGACCGGGGGGGAAGCCTGCCGCTGCAACCCCCCCTGTGTTTCCTGCCATTCGTCCGTTAGACGTCCCACCTCCGCAAACTCCGTTAAACCTTCCGCCTCCTTGATTTCAACCTTCCTAAACCAATAGTTAGTTTAAAAGTTATATCAGCCATTGCAATTCAATTAAAAGTAGTGATTGGAGTTGAAGTTAAGCTAAAGTTGTATCATCATTGGAGTTAAGCTAATAAGTATATCTAATAATAAAATAGTTGTACTTCATGATTGGAGTTTTAATTACAAATATGAGTTTAAAGTTTAATTTTTCCAACTATCACTAACTCTACTTATCACATGTTAACTAAGCTATTTTTTTATTTTCTTGAAATTGTTAATTGTGAATTTTGAACCATTTTTTTTTTATTTCTTGAAATTATTAATTATGAATTTTAAACCAAACTCATAAAATTAATTTGGACAATATACTTGTCTCAAAAAAAAAATACATACTATAATCCGTCCCAAAAATTCTAAGATATAAATAAGGCTTAATAATTATTTAAAAATATTTCTATTTTGAAATATAAAAACAATTATTTCTATAAATGATTTTTTTATAGAAATTATTCCTGAATTAAAATTCAATTAAATATTAAATTGTTTTGACTAAAGAAATACATATGATAATCAATCCCAAAATTCTAAGATATAAATAGTGCTTAATAATTATTTTAAAATGTTTCATTTTTAAAATATAAAAAAGTTATTTCTAACCATCAAACTAATTTATATAAATTTAAAATTAAATGTTAAATTGTTTTAACTTCATATTATTAGGTAACTAATTTAAAATTAAATATATAATTAAATTATTTTGACTTCATAGTAGTTAGAAACGTAAAATTATAAAACTTAAAATTACAAAAAAGAATTATGCTATCATGCCACATAAACCAAAGGCCATTTGAGTTTGTAATTGAAACTTAAAATTACAAAAGAAATTATGCTATCATGCCATATAAACCACAAGATTTAGAAGATTTTTTTCAATGAAAATCTTTTGAGAGTATCCGTTTTTTACATGCCTGTGTATTTTCAAAGATAATTGCTAATGCTATAATTTTTTTTTTTGACAGTTTTGTCAACAAGCTTTTGCAATTTGAAAGGAATCAAAGTTATAATTGCAATGTGAAACCAGCTAAGTTCATGATAAGAAGGCATAACAGAAAAAACAAAGAAGTATATTATGAGATGTAGACTATTCTAATTATTTAATTTACATAAATTTGAAATTGAATATATAGTTTCATGTTATTAGGTAGTTAACTTAAAGTTACAAAAGGAATTATGCTATAATGCCATATAAACCAAAGACCATTTTCCTTTTAACTTTCGAACAAATTATATTTGATCTTTATTGATAAATCACTCTGAGATTCTCACATAACCTCATAATATGAACGATTCCTTTTATTTTTACATGCTTCAAAGATAATAGCTAGTGTTGTAAACTGTTTTGACAATATCCATTCTCTTAACAAGCTTTTGCAACTTTGAAGGTAATCACAGTTATCACTGTAATGTGAAACAAGTTAAGTTTGTGATAGGAAGACATAACAGAAATCTGTGTTATTTTTATATGCTTAAAAAATAATGTAACATCTTTTTATTTCACTTAATTTTTTTTTGTTTATTGCATGTGATACTAGGATTTATTATACAATATTTATAGAGATGTTATTATTCATACTTCTTTCGTCAAGTATTTTTGTCATGTAATATATTTAACTCATTACTTGCTTGCTTATTTGTTGATCTATCGACATGTCATTACTTTTTTAATTGTCTAAAAATTAATCTGTTGTCGCAAGGCAGTTTGTCATTGTCGTTTGTTTGTTTTTAATCTTGAGTTGTACAAGGAATAAATAAAAGGTCTTACTTAGTCGCGATGACTAAAACATGAATATTCTTTTCTACAATGTGCAGGATTTGAGGTACCTTGGCATTACCGCTTAAACGACAAACTCTGTACTAATATGCTAACTGGATCAAAGCCAAAACGATCCTAAGGTCTGGAAAAAAGGTTTAAATACTATAAAATCTCTCATCTTCAAAGTTCTAGAAGCCATGAAAATATGGTATCTATTTTTATCAAAGGTAAAAGCTAGATATATACCCTAAGGATATTAAGGGTCCAACTTTATTGATGTAGATACAATACGAGCCAAACATAAATAGAATGTAAGCTATAGAGTGTGCGCCATACTCCAAAGTGGCACAATAGGTTATCGACAAAGGTTTGATGTGATGCAAATTTAGTTTTAAATTTGATATCTAAAAGTAAGGACAAGTTGAAGATTCGTTATAAATTTGAGCCTTGTGATTTCAATGTGTCTTCCAGCTATCGGCAAAACATGAGTGGTAAAACCCTAAGGGTTTTAATGCACTTTGACAGTTGTGCCAACCCAATGATAGGTTTATCGTATGGAATTCTTTGTCCCGTTCATTCTTCTTTCATCTCTTGGATGTTTTGGCTTTGTAAAAACAATTCCTCATCATCCAACAGAAATGGAGGAGCCTTAAACCCGACCACCCATACCTGTCCAAGTTGATTTGTTCACTGAGAAGGTTCAAAATCGTCGCTCTGTTGATACTTGGGTGTTTCTAGTTTTTAAAACACAAAGATGGTAAATTTTCTCTGCACTAACAGTTTTTAAATTATGAAAAGATCCTTTTTCTTATTACCAGGTGCTTTCTTCAACATTCACGATTTAACTTCCAGTTAATGTAATGTTTGCAGGTATAACTTCTGGAACGAAGTGGAGGGAAATATTGGTTGCTAAGTCTTCCCCTTTACTTGTAATACCTCTGTCACTCCCTTGCGCAACTCTTGAGAAGAGACGAGTTTCTTGGTATGTTTTTATGGCATTGGTTTCCTCCACTCCAAGTTCGATATGGAAGTGATACTTGGATTTTGGTATTTTAAACAATTGTTAATTTAAGGTTGTGGCACAACTCTTGGGGAGTCGTGGATGAATATAACGCTCTATAATCCTTCGTTGGTTTTTGAAACTTGTTTGTTACAGCAAGACCCGTAAGGGTTTTGATATGGTATCTCTATCTAAGTCATTGTTTTTAGTCACTACGTATTATTCCAGGGCTTTAAGAAGAGTATTTTTACTTTCTTCTGAATGATATAAGGTTTATTAATCTTCCATCTTGAATTCTAGAAAAGTATTTATGTATTACAGCCTTTGAGCGAGTCTGGCCCGTGAGGGTTTTGATTGGTTAACTTAACAATGTGGCCTCGAGCCTTCATCTTGTTTATTTTGTATTGGGTGTAGAAGTCTCTCTAAAAAACCCAGAATGAAATATAAATACTTTTATTGAAATCCGCCAGGGTTTATCTGCAATTTTTTTACGGAGACAATATAAATGTTTGTGTAATTCATTATTGTTCTTGCATTACTGTAGCACGATAATACTGTTTAAAATTTTAGGGTAATATGTATTTTGTAAAAAGGTTTACAATTGAGGTTCTACTAAGGAAACCTCTCCTTTCTAAAATAAAGGACCTAGGAAAAGAAAACTGGCTGTAAGGCCTCTGCTAACTGTTATATCCATACTTGAAGGAGCTTGTTGGGATAACTAGCTTATATTGTTGTGCAAACAGAGTTTAGAATAGAATGATATTGGTATCATGACTTTACGGTCTTACAATTTATTTCTTTAATGTTAACCTGTTTAGTTATGAAGTCTCTGCTATTACTCAGGCCTTTATCTAGGTTTTCTTTAATCTGTTAAAGTCGTAAATCTTTGTGTATTTAATTTTTATATTGGATATAATTTAGGGAAAATCCCGTGAGAGTTATCTATGTATACTCTTTAATTGACTTACTCAGTTGTGTTATTAATTAAAATCCATTTCGTTTGTTTAGTCCTCCTTATGTATTTACATTTTTAACTATGCAACATCGAAAGACTTGCAAACAAGTTTACTGTTAGAGTTGTTTTATTTACTATTTGAAAGGTCCGTGAGGCTTAAAACCCTAGAGTTGTATCCTGCAACCAAAATATGAATAGTCTATATCTAAAAGCTAGTTGTAAATTCCCAAAAACTTTTATGTCTTTATGACGAAAAAGCCATGAAATATTGGATAGTTTTTATACTTTGATAATCTTATTCTACAATCACAATACTATTTCTTGATTATATATATATTTTAAAAGGGTCATGGAGCCCTCTATCAAATAGATAAGTCTTTTACTTTGGTATAATTAATTTTAATAATCCATGCAACTGTATTTAACTTCTATTAATGATAGAAGGAATTTATAAATTACTAGTTAACCTTACAGTTTCGAAATCATAAATCCCTAAGGCTGAAATTTCCTTTTGCAAGAGAAACACTGCTGAGACATCACCGATTTAATAGGAATCCTGCAATCAGTGCTAATATTTGTCAATGATCTTGACTCGGTGATAATTAATAATTTAGCTATTAAGAAACTAAGCTTAAAATACTCTTAAGTAATCTAATTTAGTCTTCTATAATTGTAGCTTAGTTTTAATATCTGTAAATAATTATCCATTGAATTTAAGAGCTACAACATAAATAAAACTAATTACCAACTATTCTAACTAGTAATAGATTGTAAGCAAAATATATCATTTCTATGCTGTGTAATAAAAAAAATACGTCTTTATTCAATCATTCTGATACTACTATTCAACCTAATTTCAGATCTTCCTATACTAGAGTACGTCACTACGGTGAGAGGAAAAATACAGGAGATAATTTGAATTCATTTGTCTATCAAACCATTTCTATACAGATACTTAATTACATAATCATTGAATAAACATCTATTTTCTAGAACCTCATTCAAAAATAGTTATAGTTTACTTAAAACAAAAGTAATGGAATTATACAATACATATCTAGAATTAGAACCTAGATGTGTTGCAGAAAATGTTATATATTATTAAGATCTGATTAGATTATCTAGGATATTTATATGAAAGAATAATAAGTACAAAAAAATGCATAAGATGTAAAATATGCACAAGACACAAATATTTTCATTGGGGAAACCTTAAAGGAGAAAACCCAACAAATTTTTTCATAATATTAAGATGATCAAAAGCAGTAATAAGAAATGTTCAGCATCTATCTTTCTCTCCTCCTCTGACTGTCTCTCTCTTATACTCCTTAGAGATTATATGAGGTGTGTATAAATGAGGGAGAGCGCCTCCCTATTTATACCCTTTCAAGTCACTAACCAAATATAAAACTAGAGCCTACATGTCATCTCACATGGGGCCCACTTCTCCTAGAGAGACCACAATTATATATTACATGATGTTACACTAGGGACTATTTCCCCGACTTACAATCCAGGTTGTAACTCAAGGTCTAGACACAATTTAGACATCCCATAAATGGGTAACACACATCCCCAATGGGGGTATAACAACATACAATAATAATATACATCAAAATATATTCTCAAGTTACAAATACATCAACACTCCCTATTAAATAGGAAAGTATTCTCTCTCTACATAGTCATCAACACATCTGGCCAAGTCTTCATTGCATCATCATCATCACAGAGTCACAGAGTCTTCATCATAGTTGTTGCCATCATATTCTTATAATTTGATCATCGTCCCATACTATCTGTCATAAGAAGTTTCTATAGTGCCAACCCTTTTTCATGCTGGATGTAGGTCTAGTACTCTTCTAGGTCTTCATTTACAGTGCCAGCCCTTTTTCATGCTAGATGTAGGCCTAGTCCTCTTCCAAGTCTTCATCTACAGTGCCAGCCCTTTTTCATGCTGGATCTAGGTCTTTTCTTCCATGTAGGTACTCATCTCTGTGAGTAAGCCATGAATTAGGTACATCCCAGGACTTATTATATGCCACTTGCAAAACCTGCAAGATATCCTAGGACTGATTATATGCCACTGCAAAACCTAAAGGAGCATCTCAGGACTAATTACATGAATTGCAATACATGTGTATCCTACTATTACCTCATCATATTAATAGCATCTCATCGTCACACTGATCACATCCCAGATACACATAACAAAACACTCACATTCACCAGCATGGTAGGACAAACCTACTACCATCCAGGAAAAGGATTCCAGCACATACATCCACTAGCATGGTAGGACACACCTACTTCCATCCAAGAAAGGCTCCCAGCACTTAAATCCATCGTCATTGTAGGACACACCTACTACCATATGGGTAAAGGCTATGCACTTACATCCATTGGCATGGTATGACACACCTACTACCATTCGGGGTAAGGATTTGCACTTACACCCATCGGCATGGTAGGACACACATACTACCATACGAGGAAAGGATATGCACTTAAATCCACCGGTATGGTAGGACACACCTACTACCATCTGAGAAAAGGATATACACTTACATCCACTGGCATGGTAGGACACACCTACTACCATCCGGAGAAAGGATCTGCACTTACATCCGACCATGGGAGGCTCAGCCTACCACCATGTCGAAAAGGCTCATGTGTATCCGCGTCTTCTGGACTCATCAATTAGTTTTGGAGGGAACCTCAATCTGAAGAAAACCAAGGTTATCTCTAAAGTACTCGAACTTCACTTTGGCCATTTCTAGCATAGAATCACATTAGGGATGATTATGTCCAAGGATAACCTGCGAGCTTTGCTAGGACTGATTACATTCGAGGACAAACTACATGACTGATTACTTCTAAGCAACCTATGAGCTTTGCCAGGATTTTATGCTCAGACAACTTGCCTCACCGGCTATGCTAGAACTAATCACTCCCTCTTTCGAGAGATCTCGATATGGATCACATACTGGAGCTTCACTGCTCCTCTCTGCATCATACAAAAATGCATTTTAGATCAACCAAATCAAATAGTATCTTTCAAGAGAAACAAAATACCTCACAAATAGCCAAGCAAGTGGCAACATAATTTTCATCGGCTGTACTCAGCACCATGTAGGACTGCATCCTGCTAAACTAGTAGCCCATACTGGATCTCAAACTGAAGAATCAACCTAAGGTGCTCTTCTTCTCAGTGGCACTACCAATCCGAATCAATATAACCATGTAAGTTAGTGTTCTGATTCGTACCATACTTGTCCCCATATTCAACTGTACCCTTCAAGTACCTGACTGCATGCTTTGCAACAAGGTGAGTGTGTCTTGGATCCATCAGGAACTGGCTCAGGTCATTCATATCAAAGCATGTGTTTTGGTCTTGTATTCATCAGGCACATCAATGAACAAATCATTTGATGATACAACGTGGAATCAACCATTTCATATGAAGCAACACTCAATAGATTCAGGCTCGATGCCATAGGTGTGGTCATGGCCTTACAGTCCATCATCCCGAACCTCTTCAAGATCTCCACTACATACTTCCCTTATCCAAGGAAGATTCCATCTATACTCTGCCACACCTCCATGCCTAGAAATCAGTGCATCATACCCAAGTCCTTCATCTCGAACTCGGTAGCAAGTCTCCTTCTTGCATATTTAGTGCATTCCACTTTTCTTTTCAAGAACTGGTCATCGACATATAACAGGAGCATCACTGGTCTTCCACCTTCAACCTTGAAGTAAAGGCTAGAACCCTCTTTACTCTCAGTAAATCCTAGAGCCATCACTAAGTTGTCCATCCTGTCATACCATGTCGACCCGAAGGATTTTCTATAGTCACTCCCTCTGAAGCGGAGCATCATTCTCCCTCTGCATTTTGTACTCTATGTATTGAATCATTTTATAATGGAGTGACAAGTAGCTTCCTTTGCTACTAATATTATATGTATCCATCTAGGATCACTAGATACCAAGATCCTCTATCTTGAACTTTGTTGAAAAGTTCTTCTCACACCCATCTGTGAGCTTGTCATCCTCTATAGGCTTTCATCTTCAATCTTGTAGAAAAGGATTAATATATTCATCACTCTAGGTGACCTTCAAGCTCCTTATGTAACTGTATATTCTATCCCATGGGTGCCTTCTGAGCTCGTACAAGGCCTTCTTTAATTTGCACACATGAGTATGCATGTCATGTGTCTCAAATCCCAGTGGTTTCTATATGTATACTTGAATCGTCACTGGTACAAATGTAGTCTATGCCTTCTCTCTGTGAGAAACCTCGTGCTATGAATCTCTCCTTGTATCCCATGATGTTTCCATCTACTACATGTTGGATCTTGTAGATCAATATGGAAGACACCACATACTTCCCTTCTGGTCTTGACACTGCATCCTAGACATCATTCTTCTTGAACTAGTACTCTTGATCATAGTCTCCTTCCCTTTCTTCTTGTCTACTTATTCATAGCCTGAAGGATCTGCATCAATGATATCACTCAACAGTGTCACATAACTAGAGTGTGTCTGAGGCCTCTTTCTTTATTTGGAAGTATCACCATACTATTCTTCTTCTTGGATTATTTCTCGTGCCCAAGGTGGTCTTCGTATTTTAAGGTGGATCTACTATTATTTTTATATTCTTCTGAAGCTCTTTCTTTAGCTATGGTTTCTTTGACCCGGGAAGCTTGAGGTTCCTCTTTTGAAATGTCGTTACTTGTTCTTTGGCATGATCTACAAGTCAATTTCATTTGCATGATTAGAAACATATCATAATTTTCAAAACATATCAATAGTGACAAATATATTTCATATAGCCATGCGACTATTTTATCCAATGCTACAACATTCATCCATATCATGTATACATACAATAAATTCTAGATGCATTCTACCCTAATGTTATTAAGAGTGTGTACTACTCCTAATATTCCAGCAAAGAGGTTTCAATCTAGATAAGTAGTAATGGAATGTAGTACAACATCATTGAATTCTTACCCATCATGTGTAATTCAGTAGTATAAATGAAAATACTCAAACATGCATAACACATCAACTGGATATAAAAAAATGCATAACAAAACAATATCATGAAATGACAATTGAATACTTATCTTTATTTGTTTCATGGGTAGAGTCCTTCTTGAGACTTCAACTTCATCATCTTCTTCATTCATGAGAGATTGATCTTCAGTTGCTTCCCTTCTCTTATTATGAGTCGAGCTTCTTCTTGTGTTCACTCTTCCCAGAGTCTACTGAAGGTAATCACTTCCTTCTGGCACACATTCCTTGAATGAATGAATTCCATGATCTTGGGAGGCCATTCAAGGTGGTTATAAAAATATCTTATTCTTATTCGATTTCTTTGTCATAGCATCAAACACTTCCTTTTGGTGTCTTCAAGGATGACACATGAGGGATGAGATGATATTTAATAGAGTCTGCAATGATTCTCTTGGCTCTAGCCTTAGCCTCATCTCCCTTTGGCTCTTAGAATTTCCTTACTGAAGTACTGATGTAAGTAACACATATTTCATTAATTTTGGAAATATTTTATTACAAGAACAATGCCAGAATTAAGTTTTTTTGTTATTTTGGAATTCTAGATCCACTGTTTAATTCCAAATTTAATGAAATATGTGTTAAGTCAATTTATTCAAGGATCATGGAGGTCCTATACTTCCATATTGGAAGTTTTCAGCTTAACCAAGCTGGTGTGATTAGTCATTTTGAAATGAGAACCTCAAATGTAAATAGAAAAAAAATAAATCTTACCGATTTGAGGTGTCCGTCCTAGTTCTGAAGCTGGCTGATCTAGGGTTTTTCAAAGAAACCCTAATTTTTAAAACTTGGAATTTCAAACTTATGATTGGATAGAAATATGGGCCTTTTTAAGGAGATTTATCCAATGTACTCATTTCCTGAAAATAGTGGAGGGATGCTCCTGGAACAGGAAGGGCCTAGTTTTCCAATTTCTTCTACAGAAATGACTTGTATTGATTCAAATGTATCTCCAAAGTTTTGGATCCTTATAGTTTGAAACTTCTCACTGTGATAGCCTGATCAGTATTCTTTCTAACCCCATAGCTTAGAGCAGAAATTTATTCTCCAAGTAATACTTATGCTGCATTCCCCAAGGTGACTATTTTGGGGACTTTTCAGCATAGCGAACTTGTATGGACTACCACATGTCATTGTTTCACATTCTGACTGTAAACAATGTACCACACAAACCACATTTTTTGTCCTACCTGGAAAATCTTACGAAATTTTGTTTGGACCTTCCTATCCCGAGATGTAGCAAATCTCTCAAGGTCACATGTTTATGATTGTATTATGGAGGATGTTGGAACCCTGATTTGGAGGAACCATATCTCCTGAAGTATAAAGAATATGAGGTTGACACTTTTACACAGTGTACAACACAAATTTTCCTTTGACCTATAAAAATTTTGGCTTCTAATCCTTCTCCAATCTCGTGTTATATAGAAAGTTCTAGGATTACTAAATTCAGTATTCTAGGGTTTTCAGGCATGAAACCATAATTTCCATTAGTTTCCATTGCAACTATATTTCAGTTGTACAGTGAAATGTCTCTGATTCATAAACTACCACCACTAACAGATGCGCCCTAGTGAGGCGCGTTAACCTAGCCCTCCTTTCTTGATGATCCATTGAGAGAACACCTTCAACTAGGAAGCCCTAGTTCCTGCAGCTGCATAGTGCTTTCTTTCAAAGAGGCTCTGATACCATGTTAGATTTTCTTAAGATATGATTAGATTATCGAGGATATTTATCTGAAATAATAACAAGTACAACAAAATGCATAAGATGTGAAATATGCACAAGACACAAATATTTTCATCGGGGAAACCATAAAGGTTAAAACCCCGCAAAGTTCTTCAGAATAGTAAGATGATCAAAAGCGGTAATAAGAAATTTTCAACAACTATCTTCCTCTCCTCCTCTAACTGCCTCTCTCTTATAATCCTTAGAGAGTGTATGAGGTGTGTATAAATGTGGGAGAGCACCTCCCTATTTATACCCTTTCAAGTCACTGAACAAATATAACACTTGATCCCACATGTCATCTCACATGGGGCCCACTTTTCCTAGAGAGACCACAATTACATATTACATGATGTTACATTGGGGACTATTGCCTCGACTTACAACGGAGGTTGTACCTCAAGGTCTAGACACAATTTAGACATCTTGTAAAGGGGTAACACACATCCCCAATGGGGGTACAACAACATACAATAATAATATACATCAAAATATATTTCAAAGTTACAAATACATCAATAGAAAAGGGACTAACACCCATGGAAAACTGTTCCACCCAACCTTTCCCTGAAGCAACCGAATCACTTTCTTAGGACCCCCGATCTTGCTCACTGCACCACTAGGATGGAGATATCTACTACACAACAGACTGCTGCAACTTAGCACTTCAGCAACAGACTTATCTCAGCAAATCACTTTAGCCATTACCTCATCAAATTCTTTGTGTGCTTGAATTTTTCAGTTTGTAGCAATCACAAAATTCATTCTCTCCAAAATTAGAATGAGTGGTGAGCCTCTTGCTCAATTTTATGGTTTATATAAGATTGCCTAGTTATTTAGGTCAGTTTTAGAATTTAATGAGCCACCCAGCTCAATTCCCCCTCTCAGGGAACGTGACCACTTTTTTAGGGAGTATGGAATGCCAGTGCTACCAGTTGTCAACCAACCTTCTACAATTTATCCTTCCTCATAGTGGGAAGTGAACACTTATTTAATAGTCTCCCCTGAATATGCTTATCCTTTTATTAATGATTAAAATAAATAATTCTTCAATTACAGTCATCCTTGACCCACTTGGTCATAAAATTTACAATAAAAATTAACATAAATTTTTTGCTGAAATAAATAATAAATATTTATTTTTCAGATTTGGGTATGTTACAAACACCCCCTTAAGTTCAACATCATCCTCGATGTTGTTTAAGTTATTCTAAGTCTTCTTGAAACAGAGTTGTATATGCCACCCGCATATCGCTCTCCAGTTCCTAGGTTGCTTCATCTGGATTGAGGTGTTTCCACTACACCTTTAAGTGTCCAATGGTGTGATTCCAGAGAAAAAATTCCTTCCTGTCGAGAATACAATCTGGTTCCACCAGAAAATATCCTTATGGTTCTACCTGAATCACATTTTAGTCAATCACATGAGTAGCATCATGTATATACTTTTTCAAAATAGAAATGTGAAAAACATTGAGTATCTTAAGATTAGGAGACAAAGCTAGTTGATAACCCACTTGACCCATTCTTTCCAATATCTCAAAGGGTCGACAATACCTGGGTGATAATTTAGCATAGCTCCCTATATTAAAGGATCTCTTTCTTGGTTTCTCCATAACAAACAAATGCTCACCTACTTGGAATTCCTTTGGAGTTATTTTAAGGTCAACATGACTCTTTTTCTTGTCTTGAGTAGTTTTCAAGTTGCCTTGTACCTGTTTAATTGTCAGTTCCAATTATTTTAACATGTCAGGTCCTAACATCAACCTGTATACTGGATTACTCCATGAAATAAGAGAGTTACATTTTCTACCATATAATATTTCAAAAGGACTAAGCTTTGTTGAAGCTTGATAATGGTTATTGTAAGCAAATTCAACCAAATGCAAATAGTATTCCCACTTCTTGGGATAGCGTTTAACATACATTTGTAACATATCTTCCAATACTTGATTGACTCTTTTCGTTTGTCCATCTGTTTACGGGCGATAAGCAGTACTGAAATTCAATTTAGTATTTAATCCTTTAAATAAAGTTTTCCAAAAATGACCAGTAAATTTGGGCTCTTTGTCAGAGATTATTACCTTTGGAATTCCATGCAGACGAAATATTTCTTTCATAAAAATATTAGCAATATTAGCAGTTGTATGAGTTGTTTTAACAAGGATAAAGTATGTTGCTTTACTTAATTTATTTATAACTACCATGATTGAATCATTATGTTTCTAGTTTTTAGGTAGACTAGTTACAAAGTCAAGGCTGATGAATTCCCATTTCCAATTTGGATTTGGTAATGGTTGTAAAAGGCCTACTAGGTGTTGATGTTTAGCTTTTATTCGCTGACATTCGATAAACCTAGTTAAAAATTCAGCAACCTCACTTTTCATGTTAGGCCAAAAGTACTCTTTTCTTAACATAGTTATCATTTTCTGATACCCTGGATGTCCAGAGTAAGGACTTTTTTGAATTTCGTTCAGAATCAACAGCTTAACTTCTGGTATATTTGGTACATAAAGTCTATTTTTAAATAGTATTAAACCTTTTTCATTAAAACTGTAATCCGTCGTTATATTTTCAGATGTATTGTGAGTTATCTTTTCGTTTAAATTCTTGTATTCTAGATCCCATTTTATTCTTTCTTCCATTTTATCTTCCAAATTAGTTTTATAACTGCTAATGGAAGCTACAAAACTTGTTACTGCATTCCTGCTTAAGGTATCAACCACTTTATTTTCTTTCCCTTTTATATGTTTGATTTTGAAATCATATTCGCTAACTAAAGCTAGCCATCTAGCTTTCCTTGCGTTTAGATTTTGTTGATCAAACATATATTTTAGACTTATATTATCAAACATTAGCAAAAATATTTTACCTATTAAGTTATGACCTCACATTTTTAAAGCATGGATTATTGCATCCAACTCTAAATCATAAGTTGCATAGTTCTTTTCATGAGATTTTAAATTTTCTTGATCTGTATGCAATTGCATGCCCTTCCTATGTCAGTACCCCACCCAAGCCTTTGTTGCATGCATCCGTGCATATGGCGAAGCCTTTTTCTGGGTCTTCTATTTTTAGGATGGGTGCAGTAGTTAGTAATACTTTTAGTTTATTAAAACTGTCTTCGCATTTTTTATCCCAAAAAAATTTCTTACCATTTTTCTGTAATGAAGTTATAGGATTCACAATCCTTGAAAATCCTTCAATAAATTTTCTGTAGTAACCCGTTATCCCCATAAAGGATCGTACATTAGTTATGTCCTTAGGAATAGGACAATCAATTATAGCTTTTATTTTATCTGTGCCCAATGATATCCCCTCTTCGGATATTACGTTCCCTAAATATTGTATTTTAGCATATCCCCTCTTCGGATATTACGTTCCCTAAATAAAAATCATATTTGTTGAACTTAGCATATATTTGATGTTCTCTTAACACTTGTAAAATTATCTTTAAGTGTTCGTTATGCTCTTCTTTTGTCTTAGGAAAAATTAATATGTCGTCTATAAAGACGACTACAAATTTGTCTAAATACGTACTTAGAAAATTGTTTCATTAAGCACATGAAGGTTGCTGGTGCATTTGTTAGCCCGAAGGGCATAACAACAAATTCATAGTGCCTGCATATTTCTCGAAAATCAATTTTAAAGATGTATTTATCTTTAATTCGAACTTGGTGATACCCAAACCTTAAGTCGATCTTTGAGAATATCGTCACTCCGTGTATCTGATCGAACAGATCGTCAATGCGGGGCAGTAGATATCTATTCTTAATTGTCATTTTATTAAGTTGACAGTAATCTATACATAGTTGCATAGTAACAAAAATTAGGACCGATGCTCCCCAAGGGGATACACTTAGCCTTACATAATGTTTGGCTATTAACTCTTGTAATTGTAAGTTAAGTTCATTTAGCTCTAAGATGTTTATTCAAGAGGGATCTTTCGAATTAGGTACCTCTCTGGGTACTAATTCAATTGTAAAGTCCATATCTAGTTTAGGAGTTAATCCTAGAATTTCTTCTGATCATACATCCACGAAATCTTGCACGATCGGGATATCCTCAAATCCTAGTTTATTTTCTTTATTAATTTGTTCATTATTTATAATGTGTACGACAAAGACTTTACAGCTCTTCCTAACATCATTTTTCCTCTGTAAGGTTGTAATTTGTCTAACATATATCTTCCTATGTATTCGTCTCACAATAATTCTTTTTCCTTCATTTTTCAAACAAGTAAAAGTTTTCTAAAAACAATTTAAAATCACTCGGTGTTTCTAAAGAAAATCCATTCCTATTAGAACATCATAAGATCCTAAAGGTAACACATTTATTTTGACTTGAGTTTCAAAATGATTCATCATAAAATTACAACTTTCAACATAGTTTTCTACCTTTATTTTAGTTCCTGTGGCTAGTTGGACCAACCAGGATTTTTCAAACTTTTTAAAGGGAAAATTACATTTTTCCACTATGCTAGGAGATATATAAATTAAGCTAGAACATGGATCAATTAAGATAGAAACAAAGAAATTTTGGATCATACCTTGCACTTCCACCATGGAAGTCTGGTGATCTGCCTTCTAGTTCTCCAGAGTTGCATTTATCATGTGCATCTCGTTGGCCACATCTCCAACTATTTCTTCTTCTTGGACAATGTGTGTGTTGTTGATGTTCCCTTTTCAGTTCGGACAATACTTGGCGTAGTGTGGGCTTTGATATTCCCATCATTTGACAGGTTCCTGTTGTTCAGTATTTATAACAAAATTGTTATATATATCCCTGCCCTTTGATGCTGTAGTATTATGGGGTAATTTATTCTTAAAATTAGTTTTTTTGGAGAATTTCTAAGACTTACTCCAAAAATCCTTGTTTGACTTGAATCCTCTTCTCTTCTGATCAAATTGACTTGTCTTTTTAGTCTTCCAATTAGGTATACTTTCCCTTTTCTTGCTCTGTTCATAACAAAATTCAGCCTTTCTCATAGCTTCTTCCAAGGTTTTCGGATTGTCAAACTCAATCCTATCTTTGAAGCTACCAGGTAAACAACTTAAAAACTATTGGAGTTTTTTCTTTTCATCTTTGATGTAAGGTACATATCTTAGTAGACTTAAGAACTTGTTGTTCAATTCTTTCATGGACATGGAACCTAGTTTTAAGTCATAGAGCTACTTGGCTCTATCCTCGTAATATTGTTTAGACAGAAACTTTCTCTTGAAGTACTTCTTAAAAACTCTCCAAGTCAGGTACTTCTCTTTTAGATTTTTGACCCTCTTTATATCTTGCCACCATATGTTAGCTTTTCCGGTTAAATTGTAAATAGACATTCTGGCCTTTAATCTATTAGAATAGTTATAGATTTGGAAGTATTTCTTCATGGAAGACAACCAAGCTTCTGCTTCCTCTCCTTTCTCTGCTTCCCCATTGAGCATGGGAGGATTTATTTTCTTGAATTCTCCTGAAATTTCTTCATAGGGTTTATACTTCTTCCTCCTACGTTTTCGGTCAATTTCACTGTTGTCACTTATATATCATTTCCTTTCCTTACGTGACCTTGGTTTAACCTATGAAGAAGATTCACTATCATGATATCTTGTTTTCTTATCTTTATATTTATGGAACATTGTTTCAGAATCACTTTCGATAGCATTTCTTTTATCTTTTTCATGGTTATTTATTTTGTCCAGTAGATATTCATTCAACTATAAAATTCTTTGATTATATTGCTTCACAGTTTGAAGTTCATCCTTCAACTCTCTGACTGTTTGTAATAATTCCAGATTATTTAAATCAACATAAAAATTCTCAGGGTTATTATATTGAGGACCATTCTCAGCAGATGCTTCAGCTTTATCCATTTCCTGCAAAACATATTTTATATTTCTCGGTAGAAATAATAAAATTAGTACTCTTTTTTTTTATATGCGAGTAAGCCACTCAAGCCTAGTGTTGACACATGTAACATCCCCTAATTTCACCAATTTTTTTGTTTTGTTTCGTTTACTGCATGTGATACTAGGATTTACTATACAATATTTATAGAGATGTTATTACTCATACTTCTTCCATCAAGTATTTTTGTTGTAATGTATTTAAATCATTACTTGCTTGCTTATTTGTTGATTTATCGACATGTCATTACTTTTTTTATTGTCTAAAAATTAATCTGTTGTCACAAGGTAGTTTGTCATTGTCATTTGTTTGTTTCTAATATTTAGTTATACAAGGAATGAATCAAAGTTCTTTCTTAGTTGCGATGACTAAAGCATGAATCTTCTTTTCTACAATGTGCAGGAATTGAGATACCTTGACATTACCGCTTAAACGACAAATTTTGTACTAAGATCCTAACTGGATCAAAGCCAAAATGAACTTAAGGTTTGCAAAAAAGGTTTAAATCCTAAAAACTCTCTCATCTTTAAAGTTCCATAAGCCATGAAAATATGGTATCTATTTTTATCAAAGGTAAAATCTATACCCTAAGGATATTAAGGGCCCAAATTTATTGATGTAGATACAATATCATCCAAAAATAAATAGAATGTAAAATATAGAGTGTGCACCATACTCAAAAGTGGTAAGATAGGTTATCGATAATGGTTTAATGTGATGCACAATTAGTTTTAAATTTGATATCCAAAAGTAAGGATAGGTTGAAGATTCGTTATAAATTCAAGCCTGGTGATCTCAATGTGTCTTCTAGCTTTCAACAAAATATGATTGGTAAAACAATAAGGGTTTTAATGCGCTTCAACAACCGTTCCAACCGATTGATATGTTTATCATATGGAATTCTTCGTCTTGTTCATTTTGCCTTCGGCTCCTGGATGTTTTGGCTCTGTAAAAACAATTCCTCATCATCCAATAGATATGGAGGATCCTTAAACCCTATGACCCATACCTATCCAAGTTGATTTGTTCACTTAGAAGGTTCAAAATTCTCGCTTTGTTGATACTTGGGTCTTTCTGGTTTTTAAAACACAAAGTTGGTAAGTTTCTCTGCACTAACAGTTTTTAAATTATGAAAAGATCCTTTTTCTTATTACCAAGTTCTTTATTCAAATTTCACGATTTAACTTCCAGTTAATGTAATGTTTGAAGGTACAACTTATGGAACAAAGTGGAGGGAAATACTGGCTGCTAATTCTTCCCCTTTACTTTTAAGACCTCTGCCACTCCCTTGCACAACTCTTAAGCAGAGACAGATTTCTTGGTATGTTTTTATGGCATTGGTTTTCTCCACTCCAAGTTCGATATGGAAGTGATACTTGGATTTTGGTAATTTAAACAATCGTTAATTTAAGGATGTGAAAACACTCTTGGGGAGTCACAGTTTACTTTCATTGAAATCCGTCACAGTTTATCTGCAAATGTTTTTAATCGAGATAGTATAAATGTTTTTGTAGTTCGTTATTGTTCTTGCATTACTGTAGCACGATAATATTGTTTAAATTTTTAGGGTAATCTGTATTTTGTATAAAGGTTTACAATTGAGGTTATACTAAGGAAACCTTTCCTTTCTAAAGTAAAGGATGTGGGAAAAGAATATGGGTTGTAAGGCCTTTGCTAATAGTTATATCCATACTTGAAAGAGGCTGTTGTGATAACTAGCTTAACCTATTGCGCAAATAGAGTTTATAATAGAATGATATTGATATCATGACTTTATGGGATTACAATTTATTTCTTTAATGTTAACCTGTTTTTTGATGAAGTCTATGTTATTACTCAGGCCTCTATACAGGTTTTATTTATTCCGTTAAAGCAGTAAAGCTTTGAGTAAAAAGATTTGTTTATTTAATTTTTATATTGGATATGATTTAAGGAAAAGACCATGAGAGTTATCTGTGTATACTCTTTAATTCACTTACTCATCTGTGTTATTAATTAAAATCCACTTCATTTGTTTCATCCTCCATATGTATTTATATTTTTAACTATGAAACATCGAAATACTTGTAAATGAGTTTATTGTTAGAGTTGTTTTCTTTACTCTTTGAAAGGCCCATGAGGCTTAAAACCCTAGAGATGTATCCTGCAACCAAAATATGAATAGTTTATATCTAAAATCTAGTTGTAATTCCCCCCCCCCCCAAAAAAAAAAAATTTCTTTATGTTGAAAAAGCCATGAAATATTGGATAGTTTTTATACTTTTATAATCTTACTCTACAGTCACAATACTATTTCTTTGATTATATATATTTTAAAAGGGTCATGGAGCCCACTATCAAATAGATAAGTCTTTTACTTCAGTTTACATACTTTTAATAAGCCATGCAACTGTATTTAACTTCTATTAATGATTGAATGAATTTATAATTTGCTAGATAACCATACAGTTTCGAAATCATAAATCCCTAAGGCTGAAAATTCCTTCTACAAGAAAAACACCGCAAAGACATCATCGGTTTAATTAGAATCCTACAATCAGTGCTAATATTTGGTGATGATCTTGACTCGGTGATAATTAATAATTTAGCTATTAAGAAACTAAGCTTAAAATACATCTTCAGTAATCTAATTTAGTCTTCTATAATTGTAGTTTAGTTTTAATATCTGTAAATAACTATCCATTGAATTTAAGAGCTACAACATAAATAAAACTAATTACCAGGTATTCTAACTAGTAATAGATTGTAAACATAATATATCATTTCTATGCTCTGTAATCACGAACCTAAATCTTTATTCAATTATTCTAATACTAATATTAAACCTAATTTCATATCTTCCTGTACTAGAGTACGCCACTACGGTGAGAGAAAAATACATGATATAATTTGAATTCATTTCTCTATCAAACAGTTTATATATAGATACTTAATTACATAACCATTGAATAAACATCTATTAGCTAGAACCTCATTCGAAAATAATTATAGGTTACTTAAAATAGAAGTAATGCAATAATACAATACAAATCTAGAATTAGAACCTGGATGTGTTGCAGAAAAGGGACTGACACCCAAGGGAGACTGTTCCACCCAACCTTTTCCCAAAGTAGCCAAATCACTTGCTTAGGAACCCTGATCTTGCTCACTACACCACTAGGATAGAGATCACTGCTACACAACAGACTTATGCAACTTAGCACTTCATTAACAGACTTAACTCAACAAATCACTTTAGCCATCCCCTATCAAATTCTTTGTGTGCCTGACTTTTTCAATTTGCAACAATCACAAAGTTCATTCTCTCCAAAATCAGAATGAGCGGTGATCCTGCTACTGAATTTGATGGTTTATATAAGATCGCCTAGGTCTTTGGGTCAGTTTTGGAATTTAATGAGCCACCCAGCTCAGCTCCCCCTCTTAAGGAACATGACCATTTTTTTATGGATTATGCTCCTGCAACAACTAGAAAGTGAATCCCAGTGCTTCCACTTGTCAACCAGCCTTATACAGCTTCTCCTTCTTCCTAGTGGGCAGTGAACACTCATTTAACACTCTCCCCTAAATAGGTGTCTCCTTTATTAATTATTAAAATAAATAATTCTTCAATTGCACTCATCCTTGACCCACTTGGTCATAAACTTTACAATAAAAATTAACATAATGTTTTTGCTGAAATAAATAATAAATATTTATTTTTCAGTTTTGGGTATGTTACAGATAATAGCTTGTATTTTTAAATGTTTTGACAATATCCATTCTCTTAACAATATTTTGCAACTTTGAAGGTAATCACAGTTATCACTAAAATGTGAAACAAGTTAAGTTCGTGACAAGAAGACATAACTGAAAAAACAAGGAAAGAAGATTATGAAATGTGGTTTTATTCACAAGAAGATAAAATAAAAGTGTGTCGATTGTTATTCTTTACTATGTATTTAATCATTAATAATAATCAATTATGGAATCATAAACAAATTGTGGACTCGAATAACTATCTAAAAATTTCTACACGGGGCATAAATGATGGTAAGATTGGTGAATGCATAAAATAATGAATCTTTTGGAATATAAACTTGGATTCAAATGAGAGACGAGGTGAAATAGGTCATGTTATTCAATTCCATTAGCCAATGACCCATTTTACTTGTCGTAGTCAAAGCTATTGGCCAGTCAACTAGTTTACTTGTCACAAACAACGGCATTGGCCAATTGAGTTTACTTGTCACAATGTTGATTGCTTGATACTAGATGTAGCTTGAGGTAGGGATAATAACCAAGGAACTATTAAAAAAAAGATAATTGTGGGATTTTGTTTTATCCATTTAGTGGAACCGAATTATAATCTCTCTCGAAGAGGGATGGCATATTTATGATCCAGTTCTCCCCATCAGTAAAACTTCTACTAAAAAACAGTGCAGCCTCCTCATCACCGAGTTCATGTGACCATGAGACTCTTCGTTTATCAGTTGAAAGAGGTCCATAACATCTGTACAAACCATAAACCATAGTCCTTCACATAGGCACATAGACAAGGAAGGACGATTATGTTGTTAGAAATAGAATTTTGATATTCCATGCAAAGATACATGCATTTGATATGTTGAGTTGGGACAACAGTAGCTTACTATTCTCTAGTGGGATCCTTCCATCTATCCCATCCTTCTGGTAAGACAATGACATCAATGTAGGTATAAGAAAACACTACACTGGAGTAACATCCCCATGCCCTACCCAGGTACAATAATCCAAGATTTATAATATTGCAATTGAGAAAGGTGAAATCTGTGTCTTCACCTAGAGAGGATCTCCTCTACGCTGTAATTGCATCATTTAGCTAAGGGAACACATTTAGATGGAATTTCTACAAATTAACAACCACCAAAACTATTTATTAGCTCTAAAATTTTGTTGGAAATATTAATTCATTGCATATACGTATATGGTCTGATCCTACTCACTCAGAGTCTGTCATAGTTCAACTTTTGTTAGACAGTCTAAAAGGATGAAGATTTCACGTCTCTCATATATAATCCAGACGAATTAAATTTATGAATATAATTTTCTAGATTGATAGTTATTACACTATTTAATGTAAGTCGGTAGAATTTTTTTATAAGAAGAAGTAGATTGTAATTAGATATACATACACACATAGACATACAGAGATACACAGAGAGGAGAAGAGAAGAGAAGAACAATGCCAGTGTGCGAAGGAGGAGGAAAAACTGTGTAAAGAGTTCGAAGCTCAATATTTTGTGCCTTGTGAAAGAGTTCAGAGCAGAAGCTTTGTAAAGGTGAAACATCCTTGTAAATTTCCAAGTTTGTATTTACGGCTATAGTTTTTTGTTATGCCGCCACAAGATATATAAATCCATAGTTTATGGTTTAATGCAAGTTTTATTTATCCACGCATCTTCTCCAAAATCACTTGAGTGCATGTTGTTTACATTATGAATCCATAATTATTTCACCGCGTAAAAGTTATATTTTTTATCCACACACTGTTCAACACAAGTCTTCTTTAATATTTGGTTTTATGATATTGTGAGTGAGTCACAATATGGTTGTGTCGCAACTTAATTTCGACCAAAAGTTGTTTAGTCAAAGAGGAAGCTGGTTACAAGAGTAATTCTTGTCCCAGTAAAAGTGGTCGAAGTAAAGTGATTTTGTCGAGCTAATAATGTGTTGGCTAAAAGGTTCGTAAGGTCTGTCACACACAAGTTTGTCCCAACTTGCTCAATCTGTCGCAGCTAGTCCTTTGCAGTAAAGTCGCAGTAATTCCATCGCAAGTATTTTTGGTCGCAATGTTTTCTGTTAAAGTAAAAGAAAGGGAAATGAAATCTTATGACCGTGCGATAATTCGATTCTACTTTTACGGCAGCCATCTTTCTCGACAGTCGTCTTTCCGAGAACTTTGACACTAAAAAAACGAAAGTATTGTACATGATTTGTATTTAGTGAGTCTACCTCATAGAGAGATTGTCCATCACCCTAGATGAAGTCGGTGGCACCTTAAATGAAACTACTTCTAAAATAATGCCTCCCGCTCTCATCTAACAAAGTGACTTGATACCCAGAAAATATGCATTCGTAAAAAGAAGAACGATATCCTGAAATCCTTAGCGCCACATCTTGATCGCCTGGACCATATGAATTCTGCACAACAACTCTACATTATTTTAAATAAACTCAACTTTCACTGTGACATTACATAATATATTAAAATTTAATCACAAAATATCTAGGTTGTGATATATCTGTCTATACAATATGAGGAAGACACTGACATCGTTTCCAAGTAATATGTTCCTCCGCTCAATTTAGCACTATCGATCCAAGTGATTATGATGTTATTGACACCCTAACCACAAAAAAACTTGCGCAGTAATACGTTCCTCCACTCGATTTAGAATTATCATCACAAGTGATTATGGTGTTATTGACACATGAACCACTCAAAATTATGATTGGTTTCTCCGCAGGACTTGTCGCCTTCTCCCTACTCACATGAATGAACAAACACTTAGTTTCGTATCCTATAAGTCTTGTTTCTGGACAAAATTTATATACAACTATATTCTTCAATCAAAATTATATTGAAATTAAGGAAAGCTTTGATTAGAAATAGTTATTTTGAATCTATCCATTAAAAGTAGTGAAATTCCTACATGCCTTTCCTGTCATAATATATCTATTTTAAGCATACTTTTGATAATTTAATTTTTGGATGGGAATCCATCCAAGAAAAACTTAAAACCCAACCCAAATGACTCTCAGAATTCTTTGTTTCAAATAAGTATCCTTGTGTCATATTTTCTTATGGAACTATCAACCGATTCAATTGTTACTTACCGAAATGTCGGGTTTGATATGAATCAAGACCAAGATATTGTTGTTCACTAGAATTGCATTGATGGCATTATGGATCGTTGTGAAATGGAACTCTCCCTTATCCTTGGCTACTACTATAAATTTGTCTACATTCTTCAGTTTTCAAGACGATCTGCTATTGAATTTGCTCAAGTGCTTCTCTCCATGACTGTCACACATAGTATGGCGTTGAGATATTGCACAGAGAGAGTAGGAAAGGAAAAGAGATGAGCGATGCAAGAAATAAACCGACAATAACACATCTCTTAGACATCATCATGGATATGGAAGTCCTTAGTTAGTTATTAGTTAGACATCAAATCATGGATATGGAGTTTGGACTCACTCATCCATAAAGTTATGGAAGTTCATCTAAATTTAATTTAATAATTGTATCGCAATTGGATATAAATTAATAGTTATCTAAGATTTAATATTGGAGTTAACCTAATAGTTGTATCTAATAGTTAAGCTAATAGTTATCCAATATAACCATGATTATAGTTGAAGTTAAGCGGATTGTTGTATCTAATATTTAATTGAAAAGCAATTGCATTTCAAGTAAAATTCATAAGGTGAAGTTAAACTAATAGTTGTATCATCAATGGAGTTAAGCTAATAGTTGTATCTAATAATAGAATAGCTTACGTTTAATGTTAATTAAGCTAATTTTTATTTTTTTGAAATTGTTAACTATGAATTTTGGATGAAGCCCATAGAATCAATTTGGATAGTACACTTGTCTCACTCTCGTCAATAGATCAAAAAACATAGATCGTAGAACACCCCAAAATTCTAATATATATACTCTTATCCACATAATTATTGGTTGTAGCGATAGTATGGATAAAACATTTTTAAATTAAGAAATTGTTTAGATGGCGGCAGAAGAAAGGCAGGTAGTGGGAGAAACAATACAAACAATTAAGCTACACACCTGTGAACTAAATGACGTCGATAACAATCAAGATGATAGAAAACCATGCTGGAAATATTAATTACTCGTTGATCAGAATAACACATGAGCCGTCTCTGTCAAAGTATGTAGTAGGTCAGTTTCTGTCAGATAGTATAATAGGATGAGTTCATGTCTCTCATATATAAGCCAGTCAAATTAAATTGTTGAAGCTATTTTTCTAGATAGATAGTTATTACAGTCTTTAATGTAAGTCAGTTGAAGTTTTTTTATAAGAAGAAGAAGATTGTAAATCTGGAGTAGGAGATAGAACAAACTGAGAAGGCAAACAGACATACAAAGAGAAGAAGAAGAAAAAAAATCTGTGAAGAGTTTGAAGCTTAAGCTTCTGTGTTTTATGAAAGTGTTGAGAGTCGAAGCTCTGTAAAAGGTGAAACATCCTTGTAAATTTCTAATTTTGTATTTACGGTTGTAGTTCTTTGTTATGTCATCACAAGAAATATAAATCCATAAGTTTATGGTTTAATACAAGTTTTATTTAGCCTTACATATTCTCTAGATTTACCACAGTGAATGTAGTTTACATTTACTGTTTAGTGAAAGACACAAAGAATCCATAATTATTTCATCGCGTAAAAGTTCTAGTTTTTATCAACAGAGTGTTCGACACAAGTCCTATTTAATATTTGGTTATATGATAGTGTGAGTGAGTTGCAATATAGTTGTGTCATAGTTTATCATAAGTTACCTTGGTGAAAAGTGTTTTTCATGACATTAGTCTTTAGACAAGGAAATATAAAGTTGTTCTCTTGAAGTGAAAGTTGGTCGCACAGGTTTGGTTAGAACCTAAATCTTGTCGCAGTAAAAACTGGTAGAATCCAAGTGATTCTATCAAGGTAAAAGTGAGTTGGGTGAAAACTCCATCGTAGTAATTGCATTGTAGGTATTTGGTCGCAAGACTTTCTGTTAAAGTAAAAAGGGAAAATTTTTTTTTATGACTGCACGGTAACTCAAGTCTACCACTGAAGCAACTGTCTTTCCTGAGATTTGGTATCAGAGTAGGTTTAGTAAATAAGTTTTGTTGTAAAATGGAAAAAGTAATTTCCTAAGGTAAATTAAAAATGGCTTCAACTTTTGGTTCACACATGTTGATCTTGCAAACTCTAATTTTTACAGGAAATAATTATGAGTATTGGTCTCTAACAATGAAGGATTTGTTCAGAGGTCAATATGTTTTAGATATTGTTCAGAATGGCTATACAGAAGCACAAGATCAAGCGACATATAACAATATCACACAATTTGAGAAAGATTCCCTGAGGGATCAGAGGAAGAAATATGGAAAAGCGTTGTTCTACATACATCAAGCCATGCATGAAAGCATACTCCCAAGAGTAGTAGCAGCAATTACCGCTAAGCAGGCGTGGGACACATTGGACACTACATATCAAGGTTTTGACAAGGTAAATACTTCCAAGTTTCATATTGTGAGAAGATATATTGAATCTCTGTCAACGAAAGAAACATAGTCAGTATACTCATTCTATACTAGATTTGTTGGTTTGATAAATCAACTGAAATATCATGGAGAAACCATAGAAGGATCATTGAAAAAATTCTTAGAAGTTCCCCCCCAAGATTGGAATCCTTGGTTGTAACCTTGGAAGAAAACAAATACATGTTAGTATTTACAATTGCTGAGATGCAATCCTCACTCATCGATCATGACACAGAATCAACAGAACAAATACATCATTGGAAGGTGCATTCACAACATAGTCATCCATAATTCGTGGTAGAGGTAGGGGGGAAATCATTCTAGAGGCAGAGGAAGAAAATTCTCAAGAGGAAGACACAACAGTAGTATGACAAATGTCGTTGGTAGAGGACAGAATCGGAACCAAAGTTATCCAAGTGATCATAGGTTTGATAATTTAAAAATTCAATGTCATTATTGTAAGAAATTTGGTCATGATGCATATGAATGAAGGAAGAAGCAGTATGATCAAGGAAAACAAAGCCATAACCAGCCAACGAACACCAACACTTTGTCGAGCGCAATGTTTGGAATGCACATCCCCAATCGAATGCAATAATGTACAAGCAATTACACATGACATATGGTATTTAGATTCTGGTTGCATAAATCATATGAATGATAATTTAAATTTATTTTCTAGTCTAGATAATTCAGTTCAAACTTATGTTACACTTGGAAATAATTTCCAAGTCACTGTTTTGGGAAAAGGTATTGTTGGTATTCTAACCAAACAGGGGGAGCGAAAGTATATGCGTTTTGTTTATTGTGTCGAAGGTTTGAAACAAAATTTGCTGAGCATTGGACAAATGATACGAAAATTTTACTGAGTCTACATGGAGGACACTCAATGTGTGATTAAAGACATACTTCCAAGCAACTAGTTGATACCAAATGTGCCAATGACAAGCAATTGCTTGTTTCCATTGAGGATAGTTGTAGACATGAAAGGAAAGGAAAACTCAAGAGCTGCATTCAAAGTAGAAACTAAAGAAGAAGTCGTACACTGCGACAAGAAAGAAAATGACAATGCTGAAATTCAAGCAGTGTTTCAAAAAAAAGTTCAAGATGATTCGTTGTTGTGGTATTTTAGATTTGGACATCTGAATTTTGGTGGGATGAAGCTATTGCACACAAATAATATGGTGAAAGGATTGTCATTGATCATCAAATCAGACAGAGTTTGTGAAGGCTACATTTTTGGAAAGTAGCATAGAGAGAATTTTCCAGTCAGAAAGTCATACAAAGCACGCACACCACTTGAGATCATGCACTCTGATATTTGTGGCCCAATGCAATCATCATGCATTGGTTGCTGCAATTTTTTTATTACTTTTATTGATGTCTACTCAAGAAAAACATGGGTATATTTTTTTAAACATAAATCCGATGCATTTAGTTTTTTTCAGTAGTTGAAAGCAATCGTGGAGAACTAGAGTGGACACTGCATCAAAATATTAAGGATCGACAGAGGCAGTGAATATATTTCAAATGAATTTTTAAATTTTTCCAAAACCCATGGCATACAAAAGCAATTCACTGTGCGATATACGCCTCAGCAGAATAGTGTGGCATAGAGAGAGCATAATCATTATGGAGATGGTGCGCAACATGATGGAAACCAAGCATTTTCCAAATGAATATTGGAATGAAGCAGTCACAATTGTTGTATATATTATGAACCGGTGTCTGACAAAGAGCGTGAAGAACAAAGTTCCTTAAGAAGAGTGGACAGGTATGAATCATAGTGTTTCTTATTTAAATTTTTTTGGTTGTAATGCATATGCTCATCGTGCCAGATGAGCTGAGAAATAAATTAGACAATAAGGGACATAAATTTATTTTTGTTGGCTACTCTAAAGACACAAAATAATACAAGTTATATGATCCTATCGTAAGGAAAGTAATTATCAATCACGACGTTCAATTCGTCGAGAATGAATCATGGATTGGAACCGTCTAAAATAACGTCAAGATTGTGTCGAATGTTGAGCATGATGGCGTGATAGAGGAAGTGGTTGAAACACCACATGCAATTCAACGGCTCACAACACCGTCGACTCCCATGACATCGTGACATGGTTCAACACAAGTACCGTCGACACAATTCAAAGCTCAAGATATGCTAATAAGAACACCAGGAGGACAAAAGAATCCATCAAGCAGTTCAACATCAACAGATTCGGTGAAGACAAGAATTTTGGGTGAAAAAGCTGAAGTTGGCACACCAAACTCCTTCTCTCTCTTTGCATTATTTTCTCAAATAGATAGCCCACTAACATTTGAGGAAGCAATCGAAGATGATGTATGTGTTAAGTTTTCATATGCTAGATTAGATTCAATAATATTCAGTTCAAAATCACAGCAGCATATCAAGAATCACTGATAGAAACAAAATCACAAGATAGGCACAACATTTATCCTGGGAAACCCTCAAGGGGAAGAAAACCCAGCAAAAACTTCCTCTGTATCAGATGTATAAAAGACAACCCCAAAAACATGTGTTCTCCTCCTTTTGTTCTATCTCTCTCTCTCTCCTATGCGCTACACAAGTGAGTGAGTCTGCATTCAAATAAGAACCAAATATCCTTTCTTTATACACATGTGTCAACTTGACTTTTGCACTATACAAGTCGGCCCCAATAAACTGTCTGGGCCAACTTCACCTAAGAATACTCAAAAATAATATTTTATATTATTTATTAGGGTACTAAAGACCCAACACAAGTGAAGGCTTTACCTCATGACTCTATGATGAGAAAATACAATAGTAACACCCCATCAAAGGAATAATAACATCTCCCTTGGGTTACATCAGTAAAATACATTTGGAATATCCTTTGAAGTTACAATATTTCAACACTTCCCCTTAACGAGAAGGTTATTCTACTAGCAACATCATCATAGACTATAGGAAAACAGAGAGACAGTTACAATAGTACATCGAGGTAATACATCTATATGTCACATGAATTTTTCCACAATCAGTAACTTGGAATAGTTACTCTTTATCTTCTGCATCGCATGATCACTTGATCCTTTCTTTCCAACAACGCTTTGATCTTTTGATCCTTCGTAGAAGCACTTCTATCTTCTAGATCCTTTGTGGTATTTTGATCCTTTGCAGCAACACTTCGATCTTCTTTTTGCAGCAAAAATTGGATCTTCTTGATCCTTTGCAGAAACACTTCGATCTTCTTGATCCTTTGTAGCAGCACTTTGATCTTCTGCAATATCCTTTCGATATTCTGAATCCCTTGTAGCAACACTTTGATTCTTTCAATCCTTTTAAAAATAGCACTTCGATCCTTTCGATCCTTTGTAGCAGTCCTTCGATCCTTCCTGATCCTTTTCAGGTGCACTTCGATCTGCTTGATCCTTTGCTCTTGTACTTCGATATACTTTATTCTTTGCTTCCACACTACCTGCAGCACACATGATCTATTTGCAGGATGATCAGTCCTGGTCACTTTAGGACATATGTCCAAGGACGATGTAATCCTCCATCAGCATGATCCATGAAATCGAGAAGCTGAATCATCTACAACTAAATGTAGAACTCAACCGCCCCTAGTGTTGGCCCTATCGTCCATGAGGACTCATTGTAGACCATCCATACCACATAGGTTAGGACCACTCACAAGTGAGTGTTATACTATGGTATCTACACTCACGTGTAGGTATAATCTACCATGTAAGCGTATTGTTTGCAGACCAGGTCTCGACCGCATTCAAAATATCGGCTCAACGTAGAACATCTATACCACATAGGTTAGGATCACTCCCAAGTGAGTGTTATACTACGACGTTCGTGAGGACTCATCATAGATCATCCATACCACACAGGTTAGGACCACTCCCAAGCGAGTGTTATTCTATGGTATCTACATATGAATGTAGGAATACTCTCCATACAAGAGTATCGTCAGCATAGAAAATCTCGACTACATACAATATGTCAGTCCTATCGTCCGTGAGGACTCATCGTAGAGCATCCAGAACACTAATGTTAGGACTACTCCTAAGTGAGTGTTTAATCTATAGTATTCACAACTGAATGTGAGTATTCTCCATGTGAGAGTAACATCTTGTAGGGTCATCCTTTAACTAGTAAGGACCACTCTCATGCACAGAGTGGTATACCTTCTATCCTCAAGAGGGGATACTATCATGTACAAATAAATGCCAGACCATCATGACTGTCATCCATCATCGATGCCAGTTTCATAATTACTCCCCCTTTTCTGGGAGGTTTCATATTATCATCCTTCTCCCCCATTGTCCGAGGAGGATTCATGTCTTCTACCTGATTCTTCCTTTTCGAAGAGGGTCCAACAATTGTAGTCCCATCACTCTTCATCCTTGCGAGGAAGGTCCTTTTGAAATACACCAATCTTTTCATGAAAAAATTTAAATTTTGTTCAAGACAGAGGCTTGGTTAATATATCAGCAACTTGCTCATCGGTACCCACATGTTGGAGCTTGATGGCTCCCTTTTGTACCATATCCCTTATATAGAAATATCAGATTTCTATATGCTTCAATTTGTCATGGAACACCAGATTTTCTGTCATCTTTTTACAACTTTGGTTGTCACAGAAAATTACTGTGGTGTCCACCTTCATGTCAAATATTCATGACATCATATTTAGAAGCCATATCACTTCACAACAAGCAGAGCAAGATACAATGTATTCTGCTTCAGCTGTACTGAGAGCAACATTGGACTGTTTCTTACTAAACCATGAGATCATGGTGGATCCAAGACAATAACATCCACCAGAGGTGCTCTTTCTATCTATAGCACTTTCTTCCCAATCTGAATCCATATACGCATACAAATTGTACTCATGATCTCTCCCATAGTACAGTCCCAAATCAACCATACCTTTTAGGTACCTCATCACATGATTTGCAGCCATTAGAAGAAATTTCAACTCAAAATGGGCCTTTTAACTTTTATTCAAATTCCATGTCATCATGTGTTAGCCAATGAAATTGCTTTAAATTTGAAACACTGTATAGGTCTTAAACACTTTTTTAATATAAATTTGGGATAGGTATCATAAAAAAAAACTACTTTTTTTGTTTGTATTTTTGACATATCTCCCTGTGTTTTTACTCAAATTTCGATCGGGAGAGCTCGTTGGATGTGGAATTAAATTCCGCATCCAACGAGTTCCCACTCGGCATACTTTTGATGGAACTAGCTACCCCAAAAACAAGAAATACCTGAAAAAATGGAATGATGACCCTGCTACCCCAAAAACAAGAAATACCTGAAAAAATGGAATGATGATGCCATCATTCCATTTTTTCAGGTATTTCTTGTTTTTGGGGTAGCAGGGTCCATCAAAAGTATGCTGAGTGGGTACTCGTTGGATGCAGAATTAAATTCTGCATCCAACAAGCTCTCCTGATCGAAATTTGAGTAACAACATGGGGAAATATGTCAAAAATACAAACAAAAAAGTAGTTTTTTTCTTTTCTTCCTCCAAAATTAACAAATATTATTTTATTATTTTAACTATTATTTTATTAGTTCATTTTAGGAGGCCCATTTTGAGTTGAAATTTCCTCTAATGTATCAAGTGAACTCATCTACGTTTAACTATATACTTACTCAACGTGTTCACAAAAAATTATATATCTGGTCTTGTCTTTGTCAGATACATCAATGACCCAATAATCTATCTATAGTGATTCATGTCCCCTAGCTTGGATGTCTCATCAGACAACAGCTTTAAGTTGGTGTCCATGGGTGTGGCCATGGTTTTACAATCCAACATATCAAACATTTTCAATATTTCTACTGCATACTTTCTCTAGTTCAGAAATATTCCTTCTGGGATCTTCCACACTTCTAGCCCTAGGAAATAATGCATCAATTTAAGATCTTTCATCTCAAATTCTTTAGCTAGCTTCTTCTTGTAATTCTTGATATGTTTGTCATTTCTAGTTAGAAATAGATCATCCGCATTCAACAATAGTATGACTGTTTCATCATCCATAATCTTCATATAAATATTAGGATCAGATTTACTCTTGGTAAAGCCCATGTTTGTCAAGAAGCTATCTATTTTTCCATACCAAGCTCTGGGAGCTTGATTTAGTCCATACATAGCCTTTTTCAACTTGCATACATGAGTTTCTCTGTCTTTGACTTCAAATCCTTGTGGTTGTTCGATGTAAACTTCTTCCTCAATCACACCATTAAGTAAGGTTGTATTTACATCCATTTGGTGTAAGTCCCATTTCATCATGGAAGCAAGTGCCATGATAGTTCTGATGGAAGTGTACCTTGTTACTAATGCAAATGTCTCTTCATAATCGATCCCCTCTTTCTGAGAGAATCCTCTACCCACAGATCTTGCTTTGTACTTTTCAATACTTCCATCCGCAGCATGTTTTATCATGTATATCTATTTCGAAGATACCACACTATTGTTTTCTGGTTTGGGAACAATATCCCAAACATCATTCTTCATGATCGACTGGTATTCTTCCATCATTTCTTCAACCCATTCTTTCTTCTGTGCATATTCTCCATAGCTGGTGGGTTCTTGGTCTACAATATCACACATCAAAGCTACATAGCTGGAATATGGCTTTGATATTATGTTGGTTCCTATGGAGCCTCCTAGAGCTCCATATCTTTCTACTTCCTGTATGATTTTTATTACCCAGGCAGGTTTTCTCTTTCGAGAGATATCCATAGTAGGGGGATCCTAAGGCTCTAGCATGGGGGCTTCACTTGTTGACCAATATCCTATCACGTTAGTTCATATTGTGGGTTTTAAAATTATCAAAAATTGAACCAATATATTGCAGGTATTGGGGGGGGATGAGGAGTTTAAGGTGGGGGTGGGTAGGGTGGTTTATAAGGATTGAGGTATAAAAATGGGTGGGGAGGAGGTTTTAAGTATTGGGAGGGGGTTTCAACAAAAATATTTTGGGTCAATATATCTAGAAATTAAGGGTATTCTTTAATATCCCATGATCGCACGTGTTATGTGACAGGTTCACTAAGTGAATTCCTCATGAGCTCTAGCATGTCATGATCTTCTGATGCTACTATTTCAGGAGTTGGTTCAGCTTCTGTCCTTCTAGGAGGTAAATCTTCTTTATGTACTTCTTTAAGGTGACACCTTCTAGATTTCTTAAGAGCTTCCTCTTCATCGAAGGTTACATCCCTAATAATATCTATATGATGGAATCCTGATATATATATCCTGAAGGCTTTGGAGACTTCATAGTATCCTACAAATATTCCCTTCTTACCAGAAGGATCCAAATTTGTTCTCTTCTCTTTCGGAATATGTACATATACTAGACAACCAAATATCTTGAGATGGCTTACTTTAGGTTTCTTTACAGTATACATTTCTTCAGGAGTATTGAATTCAAGAGCACTCTGAGATTATCTACTTTGCACATATACAGTTGTTCTTGTAGCTTCATCCCATAGGTGCATGGGGGGGTCTTGATCATGGATCATGGTCTTCATTGCTTCCATGATAGTTCTATTCTTTCTTTCCCCAACACCATTTTGTTGGGGATTATAGGGAGTGGTTAGTTCCCTCTTGATTCCTACCTCCTTACAGAATGCTTCAAATTCCTTTGAAGTGTATTCTCCACCATTATCTGATCTCAGTGTCTTGATTCTCTTTTTTGACTGGTTCTCTATCAAAGCTTTGAATTCCTTGAATTTCCCAAACACTTTACTCTTGTTCTTCAAGAAGTGTATCCAAGTCTTTCTTGAATAATAATCAATAAATGGGACATAGTACTCATATCCACTCAATGATATAGACGGTATAGGACCACATTAATCAAAATAGATTAGTTCAAATGTACCTTTAGTATTTGTGTCACTTTTCAGAAAGGTATTCTTGATGTTCTTTCTATGTGCACATCCCTTGCAGGTTCCCTCATGTTCGACCTTCAGATCTAATAACCCTGTTACCACCTTGCTCACATAAGAAAATTCTTTGTATTTGATGTGAGAAAGTCTCATATGCCACAGTTCACTTGAGCTAGTATTCTCATGGACAAGGGATGTCTCTGGATGTCCTTTGAGTTTGTATAGTCCTCCTTCTTCTTCTCCAATGACTACAACATCTTCAAGTGTATTTCCTTTGGACTACATAAGTACTTGTACATCTATAAAAGCAACTCTATATCCTTTATTATCTAGAGCTGAGATGGAGAGTAGGTTCGTTTTCAAAACTGGTACATAAAGTACTTCCTGCATTTTTAGGGAGGTCCCACAGTCAATCTTGTAGCTTGATTCTCGAATACCTTTGATGGGATATTGATAGTCATCTTCCAATGATACCGTCTGGGGTTGTGTCTTCTCTTCAAGATTTGACAGAGTTGTCTTCTTTCCTTTCATGTTCCCTCATGTTCGACCTTTAGATATGATAACCCTATTACCACCTTGCTCACATAATGCAATTCTTTGTAGTTGATGTGAGAAAGTATCCTATGCTATAGTTCACTTGAGCTAGTATTCTCATGGACAAGGGCTATCTCTGGATGTCCTTTGAGTTTGTATAGTCCTCCTTCTTCTTCTCCAATGACTACAACATATTCAAGTGTCTTTCCTTTGGACCACATAAGTATTTGTACATCTATAGAAGTAACTCTATATCCTTTATTATCTAGAGCTGAGATGGAGAGTAGGTTCTTTTTCAAACCTGGTACATAAAATACTTCATTTTTAGGGAGGTCCGAGAGTCAATCTTGTAGCTTGATTTTCGAATACCTTTGATAGGATATTGATAGTCATCTCCCAATGATACCTTCTGGGGAGATTTCTTCTCTTCAATATTTGATAGAGTTGTCTTCTTTCCTTTCATGTGCTTAGAGGCACCACTATTAATAAGCCATGTATCTTCTCCAGGTGTTACAGACCCAGAGAGTGCAGAGAATAACACATATTCTTCTACATCTTCACCTCTAGTTTTCTTTCAAGGTATTTCTTCATTTTCATCTTCAGCTAGATAAGCATGATGCCTTTTTTGTTGTTGTTCCTTGATGATGTACATTCTCTCGCAAGATGTCCTATCTTATGATAGTTGTAGAATTGATACTTTGAGTAATCCTTCTTCTTCTTCTGGAATTTGTTCTTTGAAGGATTATGATTACTCTTCTTGAAGTTTGATTGATTTATTTCTTTAGTATGGGAAGCTAGAGCCTGATCATGCTCTCTAAGAAGGGATTCTCTATCGGCTACTCTAGCTTCTTCTTGTATGCAATATTCCCACACTATGTCAAACTTTGCACTTTCTTTTTTGTTAGGATATTTAGAAACTTAGGAGTTAGTTAAGATCAACTTGTGTAATATATCCAATAGGTAAAGTGTGTTTCTTTAGTATGCATTAGTATGCATTTGTAAATATTATAATCCGACGGTCACGATATGCTCTAGACATAAAGTGATCCAACGGTTCAACTTCTCTTAGATGATACCTACCATTGATCCGTGGCTTAACACCCGATTGGTCCATGATCTCTATTTAAAATATACTGGAGCGTCCTTGGCTAGTTTATCGATTATGAGAAGCTCATATGTAGCTTTCTTTCTTTTGCATAATAAATTGCTCCAAGTAGCTATTTGGCTGGGGTCGTGGACTATTTCCCTCTCGAGGGTTTTAACCACGTGAAAAACATCAGTGTATTGATATGTGATCTATTTGTGTGAAGTGGTTTCTCTAGGTGTTTGGTCTTTTGGGAGTACTTTGTGTACCAGAACATGGTATCAGAGCATTTATGAAGAGCCCCTTCTGGTTTTGATCAAGATTTGGAACCGGTGTTGCCAAAACTTTGAAAGGGTTTATGGTTCTGGAAATTTTGTGCATCTGTGGGCCATGGTAGCTATTCCATTGCATCTGGAGTGTCATTTCCATTGAGAAAAAAGTTTTTGTTTCATCGAAAACCATTTCCGTTTAATCCAGAAACACCCATTTCGACAAATCTGAAGGTATAATGTTACAGTGACGGTTTTGTTTTATTTTTTTTTAAATATTTCATATTTTATCAGCTTTATTATTAGATCCTTTTTGTTTTAGTCTGGGACTGTTGCCTTCCCTGGCTGCCTATTCTCTTTGCCGTGCACCTTGCGCAATCACGGTGAATCAGAAACAGAAAGGGAAAGTTTTTTTTTCTTGTCTTCTCAGCTACATATGTTATTTTCCATGCACCTTGTGTGATCAAAATGAATCAGAAACAATGAGAAAACTTGAAAACGTAGAATTTCTGGGTAAGCTAACCAATATCTAACCCCACCCCATAGTGTGAAAAAGTTTTTTTTGTTTTTGTTTTTCGTTTTTTTGTGATATGCAGGAAAAAAAGGTAAGCATGGAGAACGAGAGAGAAGGGTTAATAAAAGCCCCCTTCCTCTTTCCATTCTTTTACGTACCTTTCAAACTTAGCTCACTTGGTTCAAAGTTGCTTTATTCCTTAATAGGTCTTGAGTTCAAGTCTTATTAAGTTACTTTTTAGTGCATGCAATTTCTATTTTCAAGTTACTTTATTGTAAAATTGCATCTCACTTAAATAAAATAAATTAAAAAGTGAGTCACTTAAGTCTTTTAATTTATTGCCACACTATTTAAAAACTAACATTATTGTAAAATTGAACATCACTTATTTTACAAAAGTGATTCACTTAAAAAACAACTTTCTTGTAAGTGTTTGTCAAAGGTTCATCTTGGGAAGAAGGGGGTTCTTTTTTTTTGTTGGTCAAGTTAATATCTACCACGTCACTATTGGGGACATCTTCAACATTTTATTTGATCAAGCATAACTTCATCATCCAGAATCAATTTTCAGTGCCGTTATTTTTTGAATAGCCTAATTTTTCGAGCTCTTTGCATCCAGACAGTTAGTTTCTATTTTTTCAGCCATTATTTTACAGTATGGCTGCCCCTTGTGATATTCTACTTACTAGTTCTAACTATTTATCATGGAAATCGCGTATGAAAGATGTTCTACGAAGTAGGAGACTTTTTAGAATTATCTCAGGGAAAGAAGCAGAACCCACTGATGATGATAAGAAAATAAAATGGGCAAATAGATGTGATGAAGCTCGTGGATTGATTGGGATGTCAATCTCTACTAATTTGCGATTCCATATATCTGGAATTGATGAACCTGATAAAGATTGGGAAAAGTTGGAATCTCTGTTTGGTAAATACAATGAAATTTGAGGTCATCAACTTGATAATGAGTTGATTTCTTTGAATCCAAGTAATTTTTCATGCATTCAAGAATACTTATCTAAGTATAAAACTCTTAGACTCTTATGTGAAGAATGCAAGATTAAGAAAGAAGAAAAACAATATATTTATTATATTCTCTCCAAACTTGGACCTGCATATTCTGTTTCTGTATCTACATTTTACTCCATGAAAGAATCCTTGAATGCAGCTAGCTATTAAGAGCCTACTCTTGAATCCTTTTGTGATTCATTAATTAGAGAGTAACATAATCTCATTCCTCTTGGAATAATTAATAATGCAGATACATCTAGGAAAGCTTTATTGTTCGAACAGAAAGAAAAGTCCAAGCTTCCCAAGAAACATAATTTTCGCAATAATAATCCAAACAAGGGTCCCAAACCCTCTTAGTCAACTCCTTATTTAAAAAATGACAAAATATCCAAGCCAAAAGGAAATAATACTGAGCGTCATTGTAATATTTGTGGGGAAGACAATCATGATGAATCTAAGGGTTTCAAGAAGATGGCATCATTGGAAGTAGCAATGTAAAAGCACCACATCATCCTAGATTTGTCTGCATAATCTACTTCTCATGGACATGTACTTTGTGCTTCGGGTTACTCTTATACTACATCTTCTTCTTTTACTTCAAATGAATGGCTCATTGATTCTGGAGCCTCTTATCATATGGCTAAGTATCCAGCCATCTTTTCTGCTATGCATGAATGTAACACCAAACAAATATTTGTTGGTGATTATAGATCTCTAAGTGTTGTAGGATCTGGAACAGTTCCAGTAGAAAATGGTCAATTCAGTGATGTACTATGTATTCCAAAAATTTCCTACAATTTGTTATCATTCTATCAAATCACTCATTCAGGTGAAGGTAAAACTATGATGTTTACACCTCACCAAGTTGTAATCAAGGATTTTAAAAATACTCAAAATGTCCTTGCTTCTCGAACTATTGATGGTATTACCAGGTTGTACAAATTCAACAACTTTGGGTCATCACCTTTTCCTTCAATTTTTGTTTCTCATAGTGAGAACTTGAGCAAACTCTGGCATGAGCGATTTGGTCATTTAAATTATCGCTCATTGCAAAAATTATGTAAAGAGAATATGGTGACTGGTCTTCTGATGGTATCTTGCAAGGATGTTGTTTGTTCCGATTGTGTACTCAAAAAACATCATCGGGACAGTTTTGACAAACATGCCTCTTAGCACGCCTCGGTTCCCTTAGAGTTTGTGCATAGTGACTTGTGTGGTCCTCTTTCATCTGCTTTCTTTTCTGGTTTCAAATATTTCTTAACTTTCATTGATGACTACTCTAGACGCACTTGGGTTTACTTCCTAAAACTTAAGAGTGAAGCATTTAACATGTTCTTGGTCTACAATGCCCTTGTTGAAAAACAATCTGGTCATCAAATTATTAAGTTAAGATTTTACAATGGAAGAGAATATGTTAATAAAAAATTCACTACTTTCTGCACTGAACAAGGAATCCAACAACAACACACTGTTCCATATACACCACAAGAAAATGGTGTAGCTGAATGGAAGAACAACACTTTAAAATAAATGGCTAATTGTATGATCCAATCTAAGAGACTAAGTCTTCAATATTTGGCTGAGGCCATAAATTGTGCAAATTACATAGTTAATCGCACAACAACTAAATTTTTACAAGGTATAACACCGGAAGAAGCATGGAGTAAAATTAAATCAAATGTAAGTCACTTCCGTGTGATTGGTTATGAAGCATGGGCTCACATTCCGGATGAAAAACAGAAAGCATTGTAGCCTAAAAGTGAAAAGTGCATATTTGTTGGATATTTTGAAGATGTAAAAGGTTATAGACTTATTCAGCCACATTCTCATGATATAATCATTACAATAGATGTTAAATTTGATGAAAATATCTAGGCCTGCGAGCCTAAATTGGTGGTTGTGCCATCTTTGTCTTGCGAGCTTGATTCAACGATTATGCCTTCTTCTTCTTCTTCTTCCAACTTCCTTGACAGATTTCCAACTCTAGTTTCTGATGATGATAGCGAGGATGAAAATCCACCTCCACCTGCTCATGTTCCTGTAGTTGCACCAGCACCAAAGCTTCTTCAATGGGTCCACTCAATATGTGAAGTAGCTGGTGATCCTAGAGATCAACGGTGAACACGTTCTCAATTTTAGTGAGCTTCTTCTCTTTTGGTTCAAGTTTCCGAGAATCATGATCTAGAAACTTTTGCAAAAGCTTCAGGAAATCCAGATTGGGATGTAGCTATGGATGGAGAATATCGTTCATTAATGGCTTACGATACTTGGGATCTTGTTCCTCTTCCAAAAGGAAGAAAACTTGTCAGATGTAAATGGGTCTACAGAACTAAGTATGGATAAGATGGAAGTGTTGAAAGACTTAAGGAAAGGTTAGTTGCCAAAGGTTTTTCCCAATTTGAATGGATTGAATACAATGAAACCTTTTCACCTGTCGCAAAAATGAACTCCATTCGCCTTGTTCTTTCCCTTGCAGCCTTACATAACTGGGAAGTCCATCAAATGGATGTCAAGTCTGCCTTTTTACATGGTGATTTACAGTAGGAAATTTACATGGAACAACCTCTTGGATATGTTCAGGATAACTCTAGCCTTGTCTGTCTCCTTAAGAAATCCTTATATGGCCTTAAGCAAGATCCTAGAGCTTGGTATGCCAAAATGGACATCTTTCTCCTTGACACTGGTTTTTCTAGATGCCATTCTGACCCCAATGTCTATACCAAGAAAGTAGGAAACCATCTCATCATACTTGTTCTTTATGTTGATGACCTTATCCTTACTGGTAGTGACCCTAAACTTTTAACCCCTGTGAAATCCAGTTTTAAGAAAAATTTTGAAATGTCAGACTTAGGACATTTTCATTATTTCTTGGTCTCCAAGTCTTGCAAACTAAAGAAGGAATATTTATTTCCTAGTCTAAGTATGCTTGTGACCTTCTTCGTCACTTTCACATGGAAGATTGTAAACCAGCCCCTTCTCCCTTCTAGTTTGGAGTCAAACTTTTTACCACTTGTACTTCCCCTGAAGTAGATGCACCTTGTATTGTCAACTTGTTGGTAGTCTCTTATACTTGACTCATTCCCGTCCTAACCTTTCCTTTGTCATTGGTCGTGTTGCCTTTTATATGCAAACACCTCATGAAATTCAATGGAAAGCAACAAAAAGAATACTTCGATATATTTGAGGTACAATTCAGTTTGGGATGCATTACAGTACAGGGGCAAACCTTTGTTGGTTGGTTTCACTGATTTAGATTGGATCAGTGATACTGATGATTGAAATTCTACTGTAAGTTATGTTTTCACTCTAGGATCTAGACCTGTCACTTGGGCTTGTAAGAAAAAACAAGCTCTTACTCTTTCTTCAACAGAAGTAGAATATCGAGCTGCATTTAATGCCAGTCAAGAATATTTATGGCTTCGACAGATCCTTTCAGAGTTTGGATTCGAGTAGCAGCAGCCTAATCCACTTTGGTGATACAATCAAAATGCCATCAAGCTTGCCAAAGATCCAGTTCTACATCAATGCAGCAAAAACATTGAGCTACACATGCACTTCATCATAAATCTTGTTCATGATCGTGTTCTTGAAATGCTCTATTTCCCTACAGATGATCAAGTTGTAGACACCTTCACCAAGTCTCTTACATAAGTGAAGTTTTATAAACTTTGATCAATGTTAGGAGTTTGGGATTGTGTCCTTAAGGGGGGATATGCTCTAATGCCTCCTTCCTTCTCCTAATAGTGTCATTTTTGTAAAGCCTTCAATCCCATCCCAAGTTGTTCTTAAGGGGGGGTGTTAGGATATTTAGACACTTAAGAGTTAGTTAAGATCAACTTGTGTAATATGTCCATTAGATAATGTGTGTTTCTTTAGTATGCATTAGTATGCATTTGTAAATATTCTAATCTGACAGTCATGATATGCTCTAGACATAAAGTGATCCGACGGTTCAACTTCTCTTAGATCATACCTACCATTGATCTGTGGCTTAACACCCGATTGGTCCATGATCTCTATTTAAAGAGCATGGAGGGTCCTTGGCTAGTTGATCGATTATGAGAAGCTCATATGTAACTTTCTTTCTTTTGCATAATAAATTGCTCCAAGTAGCTATTTGCCTAAGACCATGGATTGTTTCACTCTCGAGGGTTTTAACCACATGAAAAACATCGGTGTATTGATCTATGATATGTTTGTGTGAAGTGGCTTCTCTAAGTGTTTGGTCTTTTGGGAGTACCCTGTGTATCTGAACATAGTATCAAAACGTTTATGAAGAGCTGCTTCCGGTTTTGATCAAGATCTAGATCAGTGTTGCCGAAACATTGAAAGGGTTTTTGGTTCTAGAGTTTCTATGCATTTATGGGCTATGAGAGCTATTCCATTGCGTCTAGAGTGTTGCTTCCATTGATAAATAGTTTTCGTTTCATCAAAAACCATTTCCGTTTGATCCAGAAACACCCATTTCGGTAAATCTGAAGGTATAATGTTACAGTGACGGATTTGTTTTTTTTTTTTAATATTTCATATTTTATCAGTTGTATTATTAGATCCTTTTTGTTTTAGTCTAGGATTGTTTCCTTCCCTGGCTTCATATGCTCTTTGCCATGCACATTGCGCGATCGCGGCAAATCAGAAACAGAAATGGAAAGTTTTTTTTTCTTGTCTTCTCGGCTATGTATACTCTTTGTCATGCACCTTGTGCGATCACAGTGAATCAGAAACAACGAGAAAACTTCAAAATGTAGACTTTTTGGATAAGCTAACCAAGATCTAACCCCACCCCATAGTGTGGAAAAGTTGTTTTTTTTTTCATTTTTTTTGTGATTTGCAGGAAAAAAGGCAAGCACGGAGAACGAGAGAGAAGAGTAAAAAAAAAAAAAAAACCCTTTCATGTTTTCATTCTTTTACGTACCTTTTAAACTTAGCTCTCTTGGTTCAAAGTTGTTTTATTTCTTAATAGGTCTTGAGTTCAAGTCTTATTAAGTTACTTTTTAGTGCATGCAAATTCTATTTTCAAGTTACTTTATTGTAAAAGTGCATCTCACTTAAATAAAATAAATTAAAAAGTGAGTCACTTAAGTCTTTTAATTTATTGTGGCACTATTTAAAAAGTAACATTATTGTAAAAGTGAACATCACTTATTTTACAAAAGTGATCCACTTAAAAACCAATTTTCTTGTAAGTGATTGTCAAAGGTTCATCTTGGGAAGAAGGGGTTTTTTTTTTTTAGTTGGTCAAGTTAATATATTCCACGTCACTATTGAGGATATCTTGAACATTTTCTTTGATCAAGCATAACTTCATCATCCAGAATCAGTTTTTAGTGTTGTTATTTTTTAAACAACCTAATTTTTTGAGCTCTTTGTATCCAGATAGTTAGTTTCTATTTTTTCATCCATTATTTTACAGTATGGCTACCCCTTGTGATATTATACTTACCAGTTCTAACTATTTCTCATGAAAATCTCATATGGAAGATGTTCTACGAAGTAGGGGACTTTTCAAAATTACCTTAGGGAAAGAAACAGAACCTACTGATGATGATAAGAAAATAAAATGGGCAAATAGATGTGATGAAGCTCGTGGATTGATTTGGATATCAATCTGTACTCATTTGCGATTCCATATATCTGGAATTGATGAACTTGATAAAGCTTGGGAAAACTTGGAATCTGTGTTTGGTAAACACAATGAAATTTGAGGTCATCAACTTGAGAATGAGTTGATTTCTTTGAATCCAAGTGATTTTTCATGCATTCAAGATTACTTATCGAAGTATAAAACTCTTAGACTCTTATGTGAAAAATGCAAGATTAAGAAAGAAGAAAAACAATGTATTTATCATATTCTTTCCAAACTTGAACCTGCAAATTCTGTTTTTGTATTTACATTTTACTCCATGAAAGAATCCTTGAATGCAGTGAGCTATCAAGAGCCTACTCTTGAATCATTTTGTGATTCGTTAATTAGAGAGCAAGATAAGCTCATTCATCTTGGAATAATTAACAATGCAGATACATCTGGGAAAGCCTTATTGTCCCATAGAAAGAAAAGTCCAAGCTTCCCAAGAAACATAATTTTCGCAATAATAATCCAAACAAGGGTCCCAAACCCTCTTAGTCAACTCCTTCTTTAAAAAATGACAAATGATCCAAGCCAAAAGGAAATAAGACTGAGCGTCATTGCAATTTTTGTGGGAAAGACAATCATGATGAATCTAAGTGTTTCAAGAAGATGGTAGCCTTGGAAGAAGCAATGAAGAAGCACTACACCAGCCTAGATTCGTCTTCAGATTCTACCTCTCATGGACATGCACTTTGTGATTCTGGTTATTCTTATAGTGCATCTTTTTCTTCTGCTTCAAATGAATGCCTCATTGATTCTGGAGCCTCTTATCATATGGCTAAGGATCAAGCCATCTTTTCTACTATGCATGAATGTAACAACAAACAAATATTTATTGGTGATGATAGATCTCTAAGTGTTATAGGATCTGGAACAATTCCAGTAGAAAATGGTCATTTCAGTGATGTACTATGTGTTCCAAAAATTTCCTACAATTTGTTATCAGTCTATCTAATTACTCATTCAGGTGAATGTAAAATTGTGACGTTTACACCTCACCAAGTTGTAATCAAGGATTTTAAAAATCCTCAAAATGTCCTTGCTACTTGAACTGTTGATGATATTACCAGGTTTTACAAATTTAACAACTTTGGGTCATCACCTTTTCCTTCAGTTTTTGTTGCTCATAGTGATAACTTGAGCAAACTTTGGCATGAGCGATTTGGTCACTTAAATTATCGCTCATTGCAACAACTATGTAAAGACAATATAGTGGCTAGTCTTCTGATGGTATCTTGTTAGGATGGTGTTTGTTCTGGTTGTGTACTCGAAAAACATCATCGGGATAGTTTTGAGAAACGTGCCTCTTGGCACGCCTCGGTTCCCTTGGAGCTTGTGCATAGTGACTTGTGTGGTCCTCTTCCATCTGCTTCTTTTTCTGGTTTCAAATATTTCTTAACTTTCATTGATGACTACTCCAAGCACACTTGGGTTTACTTCCTAAAACTTAAGAGCGAAGTATTTAACATGTTCTTGGATGACAAGGCCCTTGTTGAAAAACAATCTAGTCATCAAATTATTAATCTAAGATCTGACAATGGAGGAGAATATGTTAACAAAAACTTCATTACTTTCTACACTAAACAAGGATTCCAACAACAACACACTGTTCCATATACATCACAACAAAATGGTGTAGTTAAACGGAGCAATCGCACTTTAAAAAAAATGGCTAATTGTATGATCCAATCTAAGGGACCAAGTCTTCAATATTGGGATGAGGCCATAAATTGTGCAAATTACATAGTTAATCGCACACCAAATAAAGTTTTACAAGGTATAACACCGGAAGAAGAATGGAGCAAAATTAAACCAGATGTAAGTCACTTCCGTGTGTTTGGTTGTGAACCATGGGCTCACATTCCGGATGAAAAACAGAAAGCATTGTAGCGTAAAAGTGAAAAGTGCATATTTGTTGGATATTCTTAAGATGTTAAAGGTAATAGACTGATTCATTCACATTCTCATGATATAATCATTAGAAGAGATGTTAAATTTGATGAAAATCTCTTGGCCAGCGAGCCTAAATTGGTGGGTGTGCCATCTTTGGCCTGCGAGCTTGATTCGACAATGGTGCCTTCTTCTTCTTCTTCCAACTTCCTTGACAGGTTTCCAACTCTAGTTTCTGATGATGGTAGTGAGGATGAAAATCTGCCTCTGCCTGCTCATGTTCCTCCAGTGGCACCAGCACCAATGCTTCCTTGATGGGTCCATTCAACATGTGAAGTAGCTGGTGATCTTTCCGGTGATCCTAGAGATCAACATCGAACACATTTTCAGTTTTAGCGAGCCTTTTCTCTTTTAGCTCAAGTTTCCGAGAATCATGATCCAGAAAATTTTGCAGAAGCTTCAGGAAATCCATATTGGGATGCAGCTATGGATGAAGAATATCGTTCATTAATGGCAAACGATACTTGGGATCTTGTTCGTCTTCCAAAAGGAAGAAAACTTGTCAGATGTAAATGGCTCTATAGAACTAAGTATGCATAATATGGAAGTGTTGAAAAACATAAGGCAAGGTTAGTTGCCAAAGGTTTTTCCCAAGTTGGAGGGATTGACTACAATGAAACATTTTCTCCTGTCGCAAAAATGAACTCCATCCACCTTGTTCTTTCCCTTGCACCCTTACATAACTACGAATTCCATCAAAAGGATGTCAAGTCTCCATTTTTACATGATGATTTGTAGGGGGGAATTTACATGGAACAACCTCCTGGATATGTTCAGGATAACTCGAGCCTTGTCTGTCTCCTTAAGAAATCCTTATATGGCCAAAATGGATAGCTTTCTCCTTGACATTGGTTTTTCTAGATGCCATTCTGACACCAATTTCTAGACCAAGAAAGTAGGAAACCATCTCATCATACTTGATCTTTATGTTGATGATCTTATCCTTACTAGTAGTGACCCTAAACTTTTAACCCATGTGAAATCCAGTCTTAAGAAAAATTTTAAAATTTCATACTTAGGACATTTGCATTATTTTCTTGGTCTCCAAGTCTTGCAAACCAAAGAATGAATCTTTCTTTCCTAGTCTAAGTATGATTGTGACCTTCTTTGTCGCTTTCACATGGAAGATTGTAAACCAGCCCCTTCTCCCTTCCAGTCTAGAGTCAAAATTTATACCACTTGTACTTCCCCTGAAGTAGATGCCACCTCGTATCGTCAGCTTGTTGGTAGTCTCTTATACATGACACATTCCTGTCCTGACCTTTCATTTGCTATTGGTCGTGTTGCCCATTATATGCAAACACCTCATGAAAGTCATTCGAAAACAAAAAAAAGAATACTTCGACATATTCGAGGTACAATTCAATTTGGGATTCATTACAATACATGGGGGAAACATTTGTTGGTTGGCTTCACTGATTCAGATTGGTCGGGGATCCTGATCATCGAAAGTCTACTGCAGTTTATGTTTTTAGTCTAGGATCTGGACCTGTCACTTAGGCTTGTAAAAAACAACAAGCTCTTGCTCTTTCTTCAAAAGAAGTAGAATATGGAGCCGTAGTCAATGCCAGTTAGGAAGCTTTATGGCTTCGACAGATCCTTTCAGAGTTTGGATTCGAGCAACAGTAGCCTACTCCACTTTGGTGTGACAATCAAAGTGCTATCAATCTTGCCAAAGATCTAGTTCTACATCAACGCAGCAAACACATTGAGCTACACATGCACTTCATTAGAAATATTGTTCATGATCGTGTTCTTGAAATGCTCTATTCCCCTACAGATGATCAAGTTACAAACATCTTCACTAAGTCTCTTACAGAAGCGAAGTTTTCTAAACTTTGATCTATGTTAGGAGCTCAAGAATGTGTCCTTAAGGGGGGATAGGATCTAATTCCTCCTTCCTTCTCCTAATGGTGTCACTTTTGTAAATCCTTCAATCCTATCCCAAGTTATTCTTAAGGGGGGATGTTAGGATATTTAGACAGTTAGGAGTTAGTTAAGATCAACTTGTGTAATATATCCGTTAGGTAAAATGTGTTTCTTTAGTATGCATTAGTATGCATTCATAAATATTCTAATCCGATGGTCACAATATTCTCTAGATATAAAGTGATACGACGGTTCAACTTCTCTTATATCATACCTACCATTGATCCGTGGCTTAACACCCGATTGGTCCATGATATCTATTTCAAGAGCATGGAGGGTCCTTGACTAGTTGATCATTTATGAGAAGCTCATATGTAACTTTCTTTCTTTTGCATAATAAATTGCTCCAAGTAGTTATTTGGATGGGGATGTGGACTGTTTCCCTCTCTAGGGTTTTAACCACATGAGAAACATATATGTATTGATTTGTGATCTATTTGTGTGAAGTGGTTGCTCTAGGTGTTAGGTCTTTTGGGAGTACCCCGTGTACCCAAACATTTTCTTGCACATATAGTTTGGATGAATGAGTTCCAAGGTCTAGTGAGTCCATTGAGAGCAGTCATAACCAATTCATCCTCATCAAGGATATCTCGAATAACACTTAGCTTCTCTTTGATATGGGAGATACTTGTGAAGTAATCTTGAATAGATTCTCCTTTGCTCATCTTGGTGCCTTTCATTTGAGTTCTCAGATTCATATATCTGTTGATGTTCTTCCCTTCATACATTCTAGAAATTGCATAATACATTTTCTTAGGTGTATTCTTGGATGACACTTCAGGGATCAAGTGATCCTTGATGGAATCAACAATGATCCTCGTTTCCTTGATTAGGTCTTGTTCATGCTTCTCCTTAGCTACCAGGTAAACAACTTCAAAACCGTTGGAGTTTTTTCTTTTCATCTATGATGTAAGGTACATATCTTACTAGACTTGAGAACTTGCTACTCAATTCTTTCATGGACATGGAACCTAGTTTTAAGTCATAGAACTCCTTGGCTCTATCCTCGTAATATTGTTTAGACATAAACTTTCTCTTGAAGTACTTAAAAACTCTCCAAGTCAGGTACTTCTCTTTTATATTTTTTACCCTCTTTATATCTTGCCACCATATGTCAGCTTTTTTGGTTAAATTGTAAATAGCCATTCTGGCCTTTAATCTATCAGAATAGTTATAGATTTGGAAGTATTTCTTCATGCCAAACAACAAAGCTTCTGCTTCCTCTCATTTCTCTACTTCCCCGTTGAATATGGGAGGCTTTATTTTCTTGAATTCTCTATAAATCTATTCATAAGGTTTGTACTTCTTCCTCCTACATTTTTAGTCACTTTCAATACTGTCACTTATATATATTTTCCTTTCCCTACGTGACCTTTGTTTAACCTATGAAGAAGATTCATTATCAGTATATCTTGTTTCTTATCGTTATGTTTATGGAACGTTGTTTCAGAATCAGTTTCGATAGCACTTCTTTTATCTTTTTCCTAATTATTTATTTTGTCCAGTAGATATTCATTCAACTCTAAAATTATTTGATTATATTGTTTCACAGTTTGAAGTTCATCCTTCAACTCTCTGACTGTTTGTGATAATTTTAGATTATTTAAATCTATATAAAAATTGTCAAGGTTATTATATTGAGGACCATTCTCAGTAGATGCTTTAGCATTATCCATTTCCTGCAAAACATATTTTATATTTCTCGATAGAAATAATAAAATTAGTACTCTTTTTTTATATGCGAGTGAGCCACTTAGGCCTAGTGTTGACACATGTAACATCCCCTAATTTCACCAATTTTTTTGTTTTGTTTTGTTTTGTTTACTTCATGTGATACTAGGATTTACTATACAATATTTATAGAGATGTTATTACTCATACTTCTTATGTCAAGTATTTTTGTTGTAATGTATTTAAATCATTAATTGCTTGCTTATTTGTTGATCTTTCAACATGTCATTACTTTTTTTATTGTCTAAAAATTAATTTTTTGTAACAAGATAGTTTGTCCTTGTCATTTGTTTGTTTCTAATCTTGAGTTTTACAAGGAATGGATCAAAGTTCTTGCTTAGTCGCATTGACTAAAGCATGAATCTTCTTTTAAACAATGTGCAGGATTTGAGGTACCTTGACATTACTACTTAAATGACAAATTTTGTACTAAGATGCTAACTGGATCAAATCCAAAATGATCCTAAGGTCTGCAAAAAAGGTTTAAATCCTAAAAAATCTCTGATCTTTAAAGTTCCATAAGCCATGAAAATACGGTATCTATTTTTATCAAAGGTAAAAGCTATACCCTGAGGATATTAAGGGCCCAAATTTATTGATGTAGATACAATATGATCCAAACATAAATAGAATGTAAAATATAGAGTTTGCACCATACTTGAAAGTGGTAAGATAGGTTATCGATAATGGTTTGAAGTGATGCACAGTCATTTTAAAATTTGATATTCAAAAGTAAGGATAGGTTGAAGACTTGTTATAAATTCAAGCCTAGTGATTTTAATGTGTCTTACAGCTTTCGGCAAAACATGAGTGGTAAAACCATAAGGGTTTTAATGCACTTCAACAGTATTTCCAACCCATTGATATGTTTATCATATGGAATTCTTCATCCTATCCATTCTTCCTTTGGCTCCTGGATGTTTTGGCTTTGTAAAAACAATTCCTCATCATCCAATAGATATGGAGGAGACTTAAACCTGACGAACCATACCTGTCCAACTTTATTTGTTCACTCAAAAGGTTCAAAATTCTCCCTTTCTTGATACTTGGGTGTTTCTGGTTTTTAAAACACAAAGTTTGTAATTTTTCTCTGCACTAATAGTTTTTAAATTATGAAAATATCCTTTTTCTTATTACCAAGTTCTTTCTTCAAAGTTCACGATTTAACTTCTAGTTAATGTAATGTTTGAAGGTACAACTTATGGAACGAAGTGGAGGGAACTACTGGCTGATAAGTCTTCCCCTTTACTTTTAAGACCTCTGTCACTCCCTTGCGCAACTCTTGAGAAGAGACAGGTTTCTTGGTATGTTTTTATGGCGTTGGTTTCCTCCACTCCAAGTCCGATATGGAAGTGATAATTGGATTTTGGTATTTTAAACAATCATTCTTTTAAGGATGTGAAAACACTCTTGGGGAGTTGTGGACGACTATACCACTCTGTAATCCTTTGTTGGTTTTTGAAACTTGTTTATTACAGCAAGACCAGTAAGGGTTTGGATATGGTATCTCTGTCTAAGTCATTGTTTTTAGTCACTGTGTATTATTCCAGAGCTTTAAGAAGAGTCTTGTTACTTTCTTCTGAATGATATAAGGTTTATTAATATTCCATCTTGAATTCTGGAAAAGTATTTATGTATTACAAACTTCGAGCGAGTCTAACCCATGAGCATTTTGATTGGTCAACTTAACAATTTGGCCATGAGACTTCATCTTTTTTATTTTGTATTGGGCATAGAAGCCTCTCTAAAAAACCCAAATTGAAATATAAATACTTTCATTGAAATCTGTCACAGTTTATCTGCAAATATTTTTAACGGAGATAGTATAATTTTTTTTGTAATTCGTTATTGTTCTTGCATTACTGTAGAACGATAATACTGTTTAAACTTTTAGGGTAATCTGTATTTTGTATAAAGGTTTACAATTGAGGTTCTACTAAGGAAACCTTTCCTTTCTAAAATAAAGGATGTGGGAAAAGAATACGGGTCATAAGGCCTCTCCTAAAGGTTATATCCATACTTGAAAGAGATTGCTGGGATACCTAGCTTAACCTGCTGCGCAAACAGATTTTAGAATAGAATGATATTGGTATCATGACTTTACGGGCTTACAATTTATTTATTTAATGTTAACCTATTTTTTTATGAAGTCTCTGTTATTACCGAGGCCTCTATATAGGTTTTATTTATTCCGTTAAAGCAATAAAGCTTTGAGTAAAAAGATTTGTTTATTAAATTTTTATATTGGATATGATTTAGGGAAAAGACCATGAGATTTATCTGTGTATACTCTTTAATTGACTTACTCATCTACGTTATTAATTAAAATCCACTTCGTTTGTTTCATTCTCCATATGTATTTACATTTTTAACTTGCAACATCAAAATACTTTTAAACGAGTTTACTGTTAGAGTTGTTTTCTTTACTGTTTGAAAGGCCCATGAGGCTTAAAACCCTAGAGTTGTATCCTGCAACCAAAATATGAATAGTTTATATCTAAAAGCTAGCTGTAATTTCCCAAAAAATATTATGTCTTTATGTTGAAAAAGCCGTGAAATATTGTATAGTTTTTATACTTTTATAATCTTACTCTATAGTCACAATACTATTTCTTTGATTATATATACTTTAAAAGGGTCATGGAGCCCTCTATCAAATAGGTAATTCTTTTACTACAGTTTACATACTTTTAATAAGCCATGCAACTGTATTTAACTTCTATTAATGATAGAAGGAATTTATAATTTGCTAGTTAACCATACAGTTTCGAAATCATAAAGCCCTAAGGTTGAAATTTCCTTCTGCAAGAAAAACACTACAGAGACATCACCAGATTAATCGGAATCCTGCAATTAGTGCTAAGATTTGGCGATGATCTCGACTCGGTGATAATTAATAATTTAGCTATTAAGAAACTAAGCTTAAAATACTCTTAAGTAATATAATTTAGTCTTCTATAATTGTAGCTTAATTTTAATATATGTAAATAACTATCCATTGAATTTAAGAGATACAACATAAATAAAACTAATTACCAGGTCTTCTAACTAGTAATAGATTGTAATCATAATATACCATTTTTATGCTCTGTAATCACAAACCTACATCTTTATTCAATTATTATGATACTAATATTCAACCTAATTTCATATCTTCATGTACTAGAGTACGCCACTATGGTGAGAGGAAAAATACATGAGATAATTTGAATTCATTTCTCTATCAAACAGTTTTTATATAGATACTTTTTTACATAATCATTGAATAAACATCTATTATCTAGAACCTCATTCAAAAATAATTATAGCTTACTTAAAACAGAAGTAATGGAATAATACAATACAAATATAGAATTAGAACCTGGATGTGTTGCAGAAAAGGGATTGACACCCAAGGAAGACTGTTCCACCCAACCTTTTCCCGAAGCAGCCAAATCACTTGCTTAGGACCCCCGAGCTTGCTCACTGCACCACTAGGACAGAGATCGTTGCTACACATCAGACTTCTACAACTTAGCACTTCATTAACAGACTTAACTCAACAAATCACTTTAGCCATCCCCTATCAAATTCTTCGTGTGCCTGACTTTTTCAGTTTGCAACAATCGCAAAGTTCATTCTCTCCAAAATCAAAATCAGTGGTGATCCTGCTACTCAATTTGATGGTTTAGATAAGATTTCCTAGGCCTTTGGGCCAACCTTTGGAATTTAATGAGCCACCCAGCTCAGTTCTCCCTCTTAGGGAACATGACCATTTTTTTAGTGATTATGCTCCTGCAACAACTAGAAAGTGCGTCCCAGTGCTTCCACTTATCAACCAGCCTTCTACAGCTGCTCCTTCCTCCTAGTGGGCAATGAACACTCATTTACCAGTCTCCCCAAATAGTTGTCTCCTTTTATTATTATTAAAATAAATAATTCTTCAATTACAGTCATCTTTGACCTACTTGGTCATAAACCTTACAATAAAAATTAACATAATGTTTTTGCTGAAATAAATAATAAATATTTATTTTTCAGTTTTGGGTATGTTACAGATAATAGCTAGTATTGTTAACTGTTTTGACAATATCCATTATCTTAACAATATTTTGCAACTTTGAAGGTAATCACAGTTATCACTACAATGTGAAACAAGTTAAGTTCGTGACAGGAAGACATAACTGAAAAAACAAGGAAAGAAGATTATGAAATGTGGCTTTATTCACAAGAAGATAAAATGAAAGTGTGTCGACTGTTATTCTTCACTGTGTATTTAATCATTAACAATAATCAATTATGGAATCATAAACAAATTATGGACTCGAACAACTATCTAACAATTTCTACACGGGGCATAAATGATGGTAAGAATGGTGAACGCATAAAATAATGAATCTTTTGGAATATAAAATTGGATTCAAATGACAGATGAGGTGAAATAGGTCATGTTATTCAAATCCATTAGCCAATGACCCATTTTACTTATCGTAGTCAAAGCTATTGGCCAGTCGACCAGTTTACTTGTCACAAACAATGACATTGGCCAATCGAGTTTACCTGTTTACAGTGTCGATTTCTTGATACTAGATGCAACTTGAGGTAGGGATAATAACCAAGGATCTGTTAAAAGAAGGAGAATTGTGGGATTGTGTTTTATCCATTTAGTGGAACCTAATTTGAATCTCTCTCGAAGAGGGATGGCATACTTATGATCCAATTCTCCCCATCAATAAAACTTCTACTAAAAATAGTGCAACCTCCTCATCACCGAGTTCATGTGACCATGAGACTCTTCGTTTATCAATTAAAAGAGATCCATAACATCTGTACAACCCATAAACCATAGTCCTCCACATAGGCACATAGACAAGGAAGGATGATTATGCTGTTAGAAATAGAATTCTTAAATTCCATGCAAAGATATGTGCATTTGTGACATCAATGTAGGTATAAGAAAACACTACTCTGGAGTAACATCCCCATGCCCTACCCAGGGACAATAATCCAGGAGTTATAATATTGCAATTGAGAAAGGTGAAATCTGTGTCTTCACCTAGAGAGGATATCTCTATGCTGTAATTGCACCATTTAGCTAAGGGAACACATTTAGATGGCATTTATACAAATTAACGACCACCAAAACTATTTATCAGCTCTGAAATTTTGTTGGAAATATTAATTAATCCCAGATCCGTATATGGTCTGAGCCTACTCTGTCGGAGTCTGTCAAAGTTCAGCTTTTGTTAGACAGTCTAAAAGGATGAAGATTTCACGTCTCTCATATATAAGCCACTCGAATTAAATTTCTGAATCTAATTTTCTAGGTAGATAGTTATTACACACTTTAATTTAAGTCGATAAATTTTTTTTTATAAGAAGAAGTAGATTGTAATTAGATATACAAACACACATAGACATACAGAGATACAGAGAGGAAAAGAGAAGAACAATGCCAGTGTGCGAAGAAGGAGGGGGAAAAACTCTGTAAAGAGTTCGAAGCTCAATCTTTTGTGCTTTGTGAAAGTGTTGAGAGCCGAAGCTCTATAAAAAGTGAAACATCCTTGTAAATTTCCAAGTTTGTATTTGCTGCTATAGTTTTTTGTTATGTTGCCACAAGATATATAAATCAATAGTTTATGGTTTAATGCAAGTTTTATTTATCCACACATCTTCTCCAAATTTACTTGAGTGAATGTTGTTTACATTTACCATTTCGTGAAAGACACAATGAATCCATAATTATTTCACCAAGTAAAAGTTATATTTTTTATCCACATAATCTTCAACACAAGTCTTCTTTAATATTTGGTTTTATCATATTGTGAGTGAGTCACAATATAGTTGTGTCACAACTTAATTTTGACCAAAAGTTGTTCACTCAAAGTGAAAAGAGTAATTCTTGTCCCAGTAAAAGTGGTCAAAGTAAAGTGAGTATGTCGAGGTAATAATGTGTTGGCTAAAAAGTTCGTAAGGTATGTCACACACAAGTTTGTCCCAACTTGCTTAGTCTGTCGCAGCTAGTCCTTTGCAGTGAAACTCTATAGCAGTAAAATTCTGTCGCACTAACTTAGTCACTATAATTCCATTGCAAGTATTTTTGGTCGCAATATTTTCTGTTAAAGTAAAAGAAAGGGAAATAAAATCTTATTACCATGCGATAATTCAATTCTACTTTTGCGGCAGCCATCTTTCACGGCAGCTGTCTTTCCGAGAACTTTGACACTAAAAAAACGACGAAAGTATTGTACATGATTTGTATTTAGTGAGTCTACCTCATAGAGAGATTGTCCATCGCCCTGGATGAAGTCGGTGGCACCTTCAATGAAACAACTTCTAAAATAATGCCTCCCGCTCTCATCTAACAAAGTGTCTTGATACCCTATAAATATGCATTCGTAAAAAGAAGAACGATCTCGTGAAATCCTTAGCGCCACAGCTTGATCGCCTGGAACATATGAATTTTGCACAACAACTCTACATTCTTTTAAATAAACTCAACTTTCACTGTGACATTACATAATATGTTTAAATTTAATCACAAAATACCTAGGTTGTGATATATCTGGCTATGAAATATGAGGCAAACACAGACATCGTTTCTTCAATCAAAATAATATTGAAATTAAGGAAAGCTCTGATTAGAAATAGTTATTCTGAATCTATCCATTAAAAGTAGTGAAATTCCTACATGCCTTTCCTGTCATAATATATCTATTTTAAGCATACTTTTGATAATTTAATTTCTGGATGGGAATCCATTGAAGAAAAATTAAAACCCAACCCAAATGACTCTCAGAATTCTTTGTTTCAAATAAGTATCCTTCTGTCATATTTTCTTATGGAACTATCAACCAACTCAATTGTTACTTACCGAAATGTCGGGTTTGATATGAATCAAGACCAAGATTGTGTTGTTCACTAGAATTGCATTGATGGCATTCTGGATCGTTGTGAAATGGAACTCTCCCTTATCCTTGGCTACTACTATAAATTTGTCTACATTCTTCAGTTTTCAAGACGATCTGCTATTGAATTTGCTCAAATGCTTCTCTCCATGACTGTCACCCATAGAGTAGGCAAGGAAAAGAGATGAGCGATGCAAGAAACAAACCGACAATAGCACATCTCTTAGTTAGACATCATCATGGATATGGAAGTTCTTAGTTAGTTATTAGTTAGACATCAAATCATGGATATGGATTTTAGACTGACTCGTCCATAAAGTTATGGAAGTTCATCTAAATTTAATTTAATAATTGTATCACTATTGGAGTTAAATTAATATTGATCTAAGATTTAATATTGGAGTTAACCTAATAGTTGTATCTAATAGTTAAGCTAATCATTATCCAATATAACCATGATTACAGTCGAAGTTAAGCTGATAGTTGTATCTAATATTTAATCGAAAATAAATTGAACTTCAAGTAAAATTCATAAGGTGAAGTCAAGCTAATAGATGTATCATCAATGGAGTTAAGCTAATAGTTGTATCTAATAATAGAATAGCTTAAGTTTAACGCTAATTAAGCTAATTTTTATTTTTTTGAAATTATTAATTATGAATTTTGGACTAAGCCCATAGAATCAATTTGGACAGTACACTTGTCTCATTCTCGTCAATAGATCAAAAAACATAGATGGTAGAACACCCCAAAATTCTAATATATATAATCTTATCCACACAATTATTGGTTGTAGCGATAGTATGAATAAAACATTTTTAAATTAATAAATTGTTTAGATGGTGGCAGAAGAAAGGCAGGTAGTGGGAGAAACAATACAAACAGTTAAGCTACACACCTGTGACCTAAATGACGTCGATAACAATCAAGATGATAGAAAACCATGTTGGAAATATTAATTAATCGCTGATCTGAATAGCATATCATCCAACTCTATCAAAGTCTATAGTAGGTCAGTTTCTGTCAGACAGTCTAATAGGATGAAGAGTTCATGTCTCTCATATATAAGCTAGTCAATTAAATTGTTGAAGTTATTTTTCTAGATAGATAGTCATTACAGTCTTTAATGTAAGTATGTGAAGTTTTTTTATAAGAAGAAGAAGATTGTAAATATGGAATAGGAGACAGAACAAACAGAGAAGACAAACATACATATAGAGAGAAGAAGAGAAGTGCGAAGAAGAAGAAGAAAAAGACTCTATGAAGAATTTGAAGCTCAAGCTTCTGTGTTTTGTGAAAGTGTTGAGAGCCGAAGCTCTATAAAAGGTGAAACATCCTTGTAAATTTCTAATTTTGTATTTACGGTTGTAGTTCTTTGTTATGTCATCACAAGAAATATAAATCCATAAGTTTATGGTTTAATGCAAGTTTGATTTAGCCGCACATCTTCTTCAGATTTACCAGAGTGAATGTTGTTTACATTTACTGTTTAGTGAAAGACACAAAGAATCCATAATTATTTCATTGCGTAAAAGTTCTAGTTTTTATTAGCAGAGTGTTCGATAGAAGTCCTATTTAATATTTGGTTATATGATAGTGTGAGTGAGTTGCAATATAGTTGTGTCGTAGTTTATCCTAGGTTACCTTGGTGAAAAGTGTTTTTCATGACATTAGTCTTTAGATAAGGAAATATAAAGTTGTTCTCTCGAAGTGAAACTTGGTCGCACAAGATTTGGTCACAACCTAAATCCTGTCGCAGTAGAAACTAGTAGAATCCATGTGAGTCTATCAAGTTAAAAGTGAGTCCGACGAAAAATTCGTCGTAGTAATTGCATTGTAGGTATTTGGTTGCAAGACTTTCCATTAAAGTAAAAAGGGAAAGAATTTTTATGACTGCACGGTAACTCAAGTCTACCGCTGAAGCAACCGTCTTTCCTGAGATCTGGTATCAGAGCAGGTTTAACAAAGAAGTCTTGTTGTAAAAAGGAAAAAGTAATTTCGTAAGGTATATTAAAAATGGCTTCCACTTTTGGTTCACACATGTTGAGTTTGCAAATCCTAATTTTTCCAGGAAATAATTATGAGTATTGGTCTCTAACAATGAAGGCTTTGTTTAGAGGTCAATATGTTTTCAATATTGTTCAGAATGGTTATACAGAAGCAGAAGATCAAGCGACATATAACAATATCACACAATTTGAGAAAGATGCCCTGAGGGAATAGAGGAAGAAAGATGGAAAAGCATTGTTCTACATACATCAAGCCATGCATGAAAGCATACTCCCAAGAGTAGTAGCAGCAATTGTCACTAAGCAGGAATGGCACACATTGGAGACTGCATATCAAGGTTTTGACAAGGTAAATACTTCCAAGTTTCTTATGGTGAGAAGATATATTGAATCTTTGTCAATTAAAGAAACATAGTCAGTAGGATGACTCTATATTAGATTTTTTGGTTTGATAAATCAACTGAAATATCATGGAGAAACCATAGAAGACCAAAGGATCGTTTAAAAAATTCTCAGAAGTTTCCCCCCAAGATTGGAATCCTTGGAACAAAACAAAGACATGTTAGTATTTACCATTGATGAGATGAAATCCTCACTCATCAATCATGAGCATAGAATCAACAGAACAAATACATCATTGGAAAGTGCATTCACAACACAGTCATCCATAATTTGTGGTAGAGGCAGGGGGGAAATAATACTAACGGCAGAGGAAGAAACTTCTCAAGAGGAAGACACAACAGTAGCCTAGCAAATGTTGCTAGTAGAGGACAGAATCAGAACCAAAGTCATCCAAGTGGTCATAGGTTTGATAAATTAAAAATTCAATGTCATTATTGTAAGAAATTTGGTCATGATACATATGAATGAAGGAAGAAGTAGTATGATCAAGGAAGACAAAGCCATAACCAGTCGATGAACCCCAAAACTTTGTCGAGCGCAATGTTTGGCATGCACATCCCCAATTGAATGCAATAATGTACAAGAAATTACACATGACATATGGTATTTAGATTTAGGCTACATCAATCATATGACTCATAATTTAAATTTGTTTTCTAGTCTAGATAATTCAGTTCAAACTGATGTTACACTTGGAAATAATGTCAAGTCACTGTTTTGGGATAAGGTAATGTTGGTATTCTAACCAAACAGGGGGAGTGAAAGTATATGCATGTTGTTTATCATGTCGAAGGTCTGAAACACAATTTACTGAGCATTGGACAAATGATGCAAAAATTTTACAGAGTCTACATGGAGGACACTCACTGTGTGATTAAAGACATACTTTCAAGTAACTAGCTGATAACAAATGTGCCAATGACAAGAAATCACTTGTTTCCATTAAGGATAGTTTCAAACATAAAAGGAAAGGAAAACTCAAGCGTTGCATTCAAAGTAGAAAGTAAAGAAGAGTTCGTACACTACAACAAGAAAGAAAATGACAACGCTGAAATTCAAGCAACGTTTCAAACAAAAGTTCAGGATGATTCATGATTGTGGTATTTAAGATTTGGACATCTGAATTTTGGTGGGATGAAGCTATTGCACACAAATAATATGGTGAAAGGATTGTCATTGATAATCAAATCAGAAAGAGTTTATGAAGGCTGGATTTTTGGAAATTAGCATAGAGAGACTTTCGAGTCATAAAGTCATAGAAAGCATGCACACCACTTGAGATCATGCACTCTGATATTTGTGTCCCAATGCAGACATCATGCACTGGTGGTTGCAATTTTTTTCTTACTCTTATTGATGACTACTAAAGAAAAACATGGGTATATGTTTTTAAACATAAATCTGATGCATTTAGTTTTTTTTAGCAGATCAAAGCACTCGTGGAGAACTAGAGTGGATACTGCATCAAAATATTAAGGATGGACAGAGGAACTAAATATGTTTCAAATGAATTTCTATTTTTTTGTAAAACCCATGGCAATCAGAAGCAATTCAGTACGCGGTATACACCTCAGCAGAATGGTGTGGCATAGAGAGAGCATAATCATTATGGAGATGGTGCGCAACATGATGGAAACCAAGAATTTTCCAAATGAATATTGGAATGAAGTAGTCACAATTGTTGTACATATTATGAACTGGTATCCGACAAAGAGCATGAAGAACAAATTCCCTTAAGAAGTGTGGACAGCTATGAATCATAGTGTTTCTTATTTAATTTTTCTTGGTTGTATTGCATATGCTCATCATGCCAGATGAGCTAAGAAATAAATTAGACATTAAGGGACATAATTTTTTTTTTTTGGCTACTCTAAAGACACAAAAGCATACAAGTTATATGATCCTATCGCAAGGAAAGTAATCATCAATCATGACGTTCAATTCATCAAGAATGAATCATGGATTGGAACCATCACAATAATGTCAATATTGTGTCGAATGTTGAGCATTATGACATGATAGAGTAAGTGGTTGAAACACCACATGCAAGTCAACGGAATGCAGCAACGTCGACTCCCATGACACCAAGACATGGTTCAACATAAGGACCACTGACACAATTCAAAACTCAAGATACAACGATAATAACACTAGGAGGAAAAAAGAATCCATCAAGAAGTTCTACATCAATAGATCCAGTGAAGACAAGAAGTTTGGGTGAAATATATGAAGCTGGTACACCAAAATCCTTCTCTTCGTTTGCATTATTTTTTCAAATAGATGACCCACTAACATTTGAGGAAGCTATCGAAGATGAAGTATGTGTTAAGTTTTCATATGCTAGACTAGATTCAATAGTATTCAATTCAAAATCACAACAGCATATCAAGAATCACTGATAGAAACACAATCACAAGATAGGCACAACATTTATCCTATGAAACCCTCGAGGGGAAGAAAACCCAGCAAAAATTTCCTCTATATAAGATGTATAAAAGACAACCCCAAAAACATGTGTTCTCCTCCTTCTGTTCAGTCTCTCTCTCTCTCATATGCGCTACATAAGTGAGTGAGTCTATGTTCAAATAAGAACAAAATATCCTCTATTTATACACATGTGTCAACTTGAGTTTTGCACTAGACAAGTCGGCCCCAATAAACTATCTCAGCCAACTTCACCTAGGAATACTCAAAAACAATATTTTATATTATTTATTAGGGTACTAAAGACCTGACACAAGTGGAGGATTTACCTCATGACTCTATGATGACTGAATACAATAGTAACATCGCATCGGAGGAATAATAACATCTCCCTTGGGTTACATCAGTAAAATACATTTGGAATATCCTTTGAAGTTACAATATTTCGACACTCCCCCTTAACGAGAAGGTTATTCTACTGGCAACATCATCAGATACTATAGGAGAACAGAGAGATAGTTACAATAGTACATCGAGGTAATACATCTATACGTCATAGGAAGTTTTCCACAATCAGTAACTTGGAACAGTTACTCTTTATCTTTTGCATCACATGATCACTTGATCCTTTTTTCCCAGCAATGCTTTGATCTTTCGATCCTTCGTAGAAGCACTTCGATCTTCTAGATCCCTTGTGGTATTTTGATCCTTTGCAGCCACACTTCTATCTTATTTATCCTTTGCACCAACACTTTGATCTTCCTGATCCTTTGCAGGAACACTTCGATCTTCTCGATCCCTTGCAGCAACACATCTGTCTTCTTTATCCTTTACAGCAACACTTTGATCTTCCTGATCCTTTGCAGGAACACTTCGATCTTCTCGATCCTTTGCAGCAAGACTTTGATCTTCTACAATATCCTTTCGATATTCTCGATCCCTTGTAGCAGCACTTCGATCCTTTCAATCCTTTTACAGCAGCACTTCGATCCTTTGCATCAATCCTTCGATCCTTCCTAATCCTTTTCAGGCGCACTTTGATCTACTTGATCCTTCGTTGTTATACTTCGATATACTTGAGCCTTTGCTGCCACGCTACCTGGAGTACACATGATCTATTTGCATGATGATCAGTCCTGGTCACTTTAGGACATAATTCTAAGGACGATGCAATCCTGCATCAGCATGATCCATGAAATCGACCAGCTGAATCATCTACAACTAAATGTAGAACTCAACCGCCCCTAGTGCCATCCCTATCATCCATGAGGACTCATCGTATACCATCCATACCACATAGGTTAGGACCACTCACAAGTGAGTGTTATACTATGGTATCTACACTCACGTGTAGGTATACTCTACCATGTAAGAGTATTGTCTGCAGAGTAGGTCTCGACCGCATTCAAAATGTCAGTGCAACGTAGAAAATCCATACCACAGAGGTTAGGATCACTCCCAAGTGAGTGTTATACTACGACGTCCATGAGGACTCATCATAGATCATCCATACCACACAGGTTAGGACCACTCCCAAGTGAGTGTTATTCTATGGTATCTACATATGAATGTAGGAATACTCTCCATACAAGTGTATTGTTAGCATAGTAGATCTCGATTGCATACAAAATGTCAGTCCTATTGTCTGTGAGGACTCATCGTAGAGCATCCAGAACACTAAGGTTAGGACCACTCCTGAACGAGTGTTTAATCTACAGTATTCACAACTGAATGTGAGTATTCTCCATGCAAGAGTAACATCTTATAGGGTCATCCTTTAACTAGTAAGGACCACTCTCATGCATAGAGAGTTATACCTTTTATCCTCAAGAGAGGATACTATCATCCACAAATAAATGCCAGACCATCATTACTGTCATCCATCATTGATGTCAGATTCATCATTACTCCCCCTTTTCTGGGAGGTTTCATATTATCAACCTGCTCCCCCTTTGTCCGAGCAGGGTTCATGTCTTTGACCTGATTCTTCCTTTTTGAAGAGGGTCCAACAATTGTAGTCCCAGTGACTCTTCATCCTTGTGAGGAAGGTCCTTTTGAAATACAGCGATCTTTTCATGAAAAAATTTGAACTTTGTTCGAGACAAAGGCTTGGTTAGTATATCAACAACTTGCTCATCGGTACCCACATACTATATCTTGATGGCTCCCTTTTGTACCATATCCCTTATATAGAAATATCAGATTTCTATGTGCTTCAATTTGTCATGGAACACCAAATTTTATGTCATTTTTATACAACTCTGGTTGTCATAGAAAATTACTGTGGTGTCCACCTTCATGTCAAATATTCCTGGCATCATCTTTCGAAGCCATATCACTTCACAATAAGCAGATCAAGCTGCAATGTATTCTGCTTCAGCTATATTGAGAGCAAAATTGGACTGTTTCTTACTAAACCATGAGATCATGGCGGATCCCAGGTAATAACATCCACCAGAGGTGCTCTTTTTGTCTGTGGCACTTCCTGCCCAATCTGAATCCATATGCGCATACAAATTGTACTCATGATCTCTACCACAGTACAGTCCCAAATCAACCATACCTTTTAGGTACCTCATCACATGCTTTTCCACTATCAAGTGAACTCATCTAGGTTTAAATAGATACTGACTCAACGTGTTCACAACAAATCATATATCTGGCCTTGTGTTTGTCATATAAATTAATGTCCCAATAATATGTCTATAGTGATTCATGTCCACTAGCTCGAATGTCTCATCAGACAACAACTTTAAGTTGATGTCCATGGGTGTGGCCATGGTTTTACAATCCAACATATCAAATCTTTTCAATATTTTTACTGCATACTTTCCCTGGTTCAGAAATATTCCTTCCGGGCTCTTCCACACTTCTAGCCCTAGGAAATAATGCATCAATCTAATATTTTCATCTCGAATTCTTCAGCTTGCTTCATTTTTCAATTCTTGATCTGTTTCTCATTTCCAGTCAGAAATAGATCATCCACATACAACAATAGTATGACTAGTTCATCATCCATAATCTTCATATAAAGATTAGGATCAGATTTACTCTTGGTAAATCCCATGTTTGTCAAGAAGCTATCTATTCTTCCATACCAAGATCTGGGAGCTTGCTTTAGTCCATACATAGCCTTTTTCAACTTGCATACATGAGTTTCTTTGTCTTCGACTTCAAATCCTTGTGCTTTTTCGATGTAAACTTGTTCCTAAATCACACCATTAAGGAATGTTGTCTTTACATCCATTTGGTGTAAGTCCCATTTCATCATGGAAGTAAGTGCCATGATAGTTCTGATGGAAGTGTACCTTGATACTAGTGCAAATGTCTCTTCATAATCAATCCCCTCTTTCTAAGAGAATCCTCTACCCACAAATCTTTCTTTGTACTTTTCAATACTTCCATCTACAACATGTTTTATCTTCTATACCCATTTTGAAGATACCACACTCTTGTTTTCTGGTTTGGGAACAATATCCCAAACATCATTCTTCATGATTAACTGGTATTATTCCATCATTTCTTCAACCCATTCTTTCTTATGTGCATATTCTTCATAGTTGGTGGGTTCTTGGTCTACAAGATCACACATCAAAGCTACATAACTGGAATATGGATTTGATATTTTGTTGGTTCTTATGGAGCCTCCTGGTGCTCCATATCTTTCGGCTTCTTGTATGATTTCTATTACCCAAGCAGTTTTTCTCTTTCGAGAGATATCCATAGTAGGGGTCTCCTAAGGCTCTAGCATGTCATGATCTTCTAATGCTACTATTTCAGGAGTTGGTTCAACTTTTGTCCTTCTGGGAGGTACATCTTCTTTATGTAGTTATTTAAGGTGACACCTTCTAGATTTCTTAAGAGCTGCCTCTTCATTGAAGGTTACATCCCTAATCATCTTGATATGATGGAATCCTGAGATGTATATCCTGAAGGCTTTAGAGACTTCACAATATCCTACAAATATTCCCTTCTTACCAAAAGGATCCAATTTTGTTCTCTTCTCTTTCTGAATATGTACATATACTGGACAACCAAATATCTTGAGATGGATTACTTTAGGTTTCTTTTCGGTATACATTTCTTTAGGAGTCTTGAATTCAAGAGCACTATGAGATTATCTAGTTTGCACATATACGGTTGTTCTTACAGCTTCATCACATAGGTGCATGGGAAGGTATTGGTCATGGATCATGGTATTCACTGCTTCCATGATAGTTCTATTCTTTCTTTCCCCAACACCATTTTGTTGGGGATTATAGGGAGTGGTTAGTTGGATCTTGATTCCTACCTCCTTATAGAATACTTCAAATTCCTTTGAAGTGTATTCTCCACCATTATCTGATCTTAGTGTCTTGATTCTCTTTCCTGACTGGTTCTCTATCAGGGCTTTGAATTCCTTGAATTTCCTAAACACTTCACTCTTGTTCTTCGAGAAGTGTATCCAAGTCTTTCTTGAATAATCATCAATAAATGGGACTTAGTACTCATATCCACTCAAGGATATGGAGGGTGTAGGAACACATTCATCAAAATGGATTAGTTCAAATGTACCTTTAGTATTTGTGCCACTTTTCAGAAAGGGATTCTTGATGTTCTATCCATGTGCACATCCCTTGCAGGTTCCCTCATGTTCAACCTTTAGATCTGATAACCCTGTTACCACCTTGCTCACATAACACAATTCTTTGTAGTTTATGTGAGCAAGTCTCCTATGCCACAGTTCACTTGAGCTAGTATTCTCATGGACAAGGGATGTCTCTGGATGTCCTTTGAGCTTGTATAGTCCTCGTTCTTCTTCTCCAATGACTACAACATATTCAAGCGTATTTCCTTTGGACCACATAAGTACTTGTACATCTATAAAAGCAATTCTATATCCTTTATTATCTAGAGCTGAGATGGAGAGTATGTTCTTTTTCAAAACTAGTACATAAAGTACTTCCTTCATTTTTAGGGAGGTCCTAGAGTCAATCTTGTAGCTTGATTCTTGAATACCTTTGATGGGATATTGATAGTCATCTTCCAATGATACTGTATGGGGCTATTTCTTCTCTTCAAAATTTGACAGAGTTGTCTTCTTTCCTTTCATGTGCTTAGAGGAACCACTATTAATAAGCCATGCATCTTCTCCAGGTGTTATAGACCCAGAGAGTGCAGATAATAACACATATTCTTCTACATCTTCGCCTCTAGTTTTCTTTTGAGGTCTTTCTTCATTATCATCTTCATCTAGATGAGCATGATTCCTTTTTGTTGTTGTTTTTTTTCTGATGATGTACATTCTCTCTCAAGATGTCCTATCTTATGATAGTTGTAGAATTGATACTTTGAGTAATCCTTCTTCTTCTTATTCTAGAATTTGTTCTTTGAAGGCTTATGATTACTCTTCTTGAAGTTTGATTTCTTTCTTTCTTTAGTATGGGAAGCTAGAGCTTGATCATCCTCTCTGAGAAGCGCTTCTCTATTGGCTACTCTAGCTTCTTCTTGTATGCAATATTCCCACACTATGTCAAACTTTGTACTTTCTTTTCTTGCACATAGAGTTTGGATGAATGAGTTCCAAGGTCTAGTGAGGCCATTGAGAGTAGTCATAACCAATTCATCCTCATCAGGGATATCTCCAATAGCACTTAGCTTCTCTTTGATATGGGAGATCCTTGTTAAGTAATCTTGAATAGATTCTCCTTTGCTCATCTTGGTGCCCTTCAATTGAGTTCTTAGATTCATATTTTTGTTGATGTTCTTCCCTTCATACATTCTAGAAATTGCATCATACATTTTCTTAGGTGTATTCTTAGATGACACTTGAGGGATCAAGTGATCCTTGATGGAATCAACAATGATCATCATTTCCTTGATTAGGTATTGTTCATGCTTATTCTTATCTCCATATTCTCCAGGTTCTGCAACTTCATTCTTGATGTAATTCTCAAGACCATTCTCTTTCAGGATGAGGCCAATCATATACTTCCAAGTTATGAAGTTTTCTAGGCCTTCCAATTTGTCCTCAAGCTTAGTGCTTGGGGCTATATTGACTAGTGAGTCACTCAAAATTGAAATTTATCAAAATAGGAGATTTAACTTACCAGTAGATGCACTTTGAGGAGGCAAATTGGTTGATTTGACTGATTTTTGGATATCCCTAATATTCAGTCTTCAAATCCTACTTGCAAGGTTGCAGCACTGCATATTTTCTAGTTCTATTTTACTACAGTTTGTCTCGTTCACTGCCAAACTAGGGTTTGTCTTTCCCAAAGATATAGCCACCCAAAAAAATCGATCTAGAGCTTAATAGATGCGCTCTAGGAGGGACCAACTTTCTATGCAAGCATATCTTAAAAACTCCAACTTTTGCAGAAACCCTAATTTCTTCCAGACAGGGAGGAGAGAGAATTTTCACCTAGTGAAAGAGGCTCTAATCAAGTTAGCTCTGATACCATGTTAAGTTTTCATATGCTAGAATATATTCAATAGTATTCAATTAAAAATCATGGCAACATATCAAGAATCACTGATAGAAACAAAATCACAAGATAAACACAACATTTATCCTGGGAAACCCTCAAGGGGAAGAAAATCTAGCAAAAACTTCCTCTAAATAAGATGTATAAAATACAACCCCAAAAACAGGTGTTCTCCTCCTTCTGTTCGATCTCTCTCTCTCTCTCTCCTATGCGCTACATAAGTGAGTGAGTCTGTGTTCAAATAAGAACCACATCTCCTCTATTTATACAAATGTGTCAACTTGACTTTTGCACTAGACAAGTAGGCCTCAATAAACTGTCTAGGCGGACTTCACCTAGGAATACTCAAAACAATATTTTATATTATTTATTAGGGTACTAAAGACCAAACACGAGTGGAGGATTTACCTCATGACTCTATGATGACCAAATACAATAGTAACACCCCATCAGAGGAATAATAACATCTCTCTTAGGTTACATCGGTAAAATAGATTTGGAATATACTTTGAAGTTACAATATTTCAACAGTATGGGCACAATCCATGGATGAAGAAATAGAATGCATTGAGAAAAACTAGACATGAGAGCTGGTAGATGTACCAAAAAATATATATGTAATCAACTTCAAATGGGTTTATAAAACTAAGAAATATGTTGATGGGAATGTGCAAAAGCACAAGGAAAGAATGGTAGAAAGAGGGTTCACACAACAACCCGCTATATATTTCAATGAAACCTTTGCACCAGTCGCATACATGGATACAGTAAGAGATGCTTTGGCCATTGCTGTACAAAACAAATGGCATGTTTATCAAATGGATGTTAAATCAGAATTTTTGAATGGTTATCTCGATGAAGAAGTATATGTGGAACAACCATAAGGATATGAAGTTCTGGAACAAGAGCACAACGTGTATAGGCTGAAAAAGACACTATGGTTTGAAGTAAGCTCTGAGATCTTGGTACAGTCACATTGATTCCTATCTCATCGAGAATGGATTTCACATCAGTGAAAATGTGCCGACGTTGTACACCAAAGTTAATGAACAAGGTAAAATGTTAATTTTCTTCCTCTATGTATATGATTTAATATTTACTGGTGATTTTGACATAGAAGAGTTTAGAATAGTCATGGAAAGTGAATTTGAAATGACTGATTTGGGGCTCATGAATTTTTTCCTGGGCATTGAAGTCCACTAGTATGAAAGTGGGATTTTTATATCACAGTCAAAGTATGCAAGAACATTTTTAAAAAGATTCAATATGTCTAATTGCAAGGTAGCCCCAAGACTAGCAATAACATGTTTAAAATTGAGCAAGGATGATGATGGATCATCTGTAGATACTACGTTGTTTAAAAGGCGTGTTGGAAGCCTCATGTATTTAACAATAACAAGATCAGACATCATGTATGGAGTAAGTTTGATTTCAAGATTCATGGAGTCACCAAAAGACTCTCATTAGCAAGCAAGTAAAATAATTTTGAGGTACGTAAGTGGCACAAAAGACCTTGGTATAATGTATTCAACCTCATAAAGTTTTAAACTCATTGGATACATTAATAGTGACAATGGAATAATCATAGATGATAGGAAAAACACATCTAGGTACACATTTGATTTTGGTACAGGTGTTGTGTCCTGGGCTTCAAAGAAACAACCCATAGTAACTTTGTCTTCAACAGAAGCTGAATATGTCGCAGCTAGAGGCACTGCCTGTCAAGCTGTTTGGATGCAGAGAATGTTAAAAGACCTGTCATAGAACCAGCACTAACCAACAACCATTTTCTGCAACAAAAATGCAGCCATTTTGTTATCGAAGAATCATGTGTTCCATAAGAAAACCAAACACATCGACACAATGTATCATGTCATAAGAGAATTGGTGAACAACAAAGAAATTTGTTTAGAATTTTGCAGGTCTAAAGATCATCTTGCAGACATCTTTACAAAACCTTTTGCAAGGGATACATTCCAGTATCTGTGAATTTATTTAGGAATAACAAGTTCTGCACAATGAATTATGTCATGAACGGAGCAAGTTTCATCTCTGAAACATTTTGTAATATTTTGTTTTAAAATTTCGATCTGCTCATAATTAAGGGGGAATGTTGGAAATATTAATTACTCGTTGATCCGAATAGCACATCAGCTGAATCTGTCAAAGTCTATAGCAGGTTAGTTTCTGTGAGACAATTTGACAGGATGAAGAGTTCATGTCTCTGATATATAATCCAGTCGAATTAAATCGTTGAAGCTAAGTTTCTAGGTAGATAGTTATTACATTCTTTAATGTAAGTCGGTAGAAATTTTTTATAAGAAGAAGAAGATTGTAAATTTGGACTAGGATATAGAATAGATAGAGAATACATACACACATACATAGAGAAGAAGAGAAGTGTAGAGAAGAAGAAGAAAAAACTCTCTTAAGAGTTTGAAGCTCAAGCTTCTATGTCTTGTGAAAGTGTTGAGAATCGAAGCTTTGTAAGAGGTGAAACATCCTTGTAAATTTCTAAGTTTGTATTTATGGCTTTATTTCTTTGTTATGTCGTCACAAGAAATATAAATCCATAAGTTTATGGTTTAATGCAAGTTTTATTTAGCCGCACATTTTCTCCATATTTACAAGAGTGAATGTTGTTTACATTTACTGTTTAGTGAAATACATAAAGAATCCATAATTATTTCACTGCGTAAAAGTTCTAGTTTTTATCAGCAGAGAGTTTGACACAAGTCCTATTTAATATTTGGTTATATGATCTTGTGAGTGAGTTTCAATATAGTTGTGTGGTTGTTTATCCCAGGTTACCATCAGTTAAAAGTGTTTTTCATAACATTAGTCTTTAGACTAGGAAATATAAAGTTGTTATGTCGAAGTGAAAGTTGGTCGCAACCTAAATCATGTAGCAGTAAAAACCAGTAGAAGCCAAGTGAGTCTGTTGAAGTAAAAACCAGTAGAAGGCAAGTGAGTCTGTCGAGGTAAAAGTGAGTCAGGTGAAAATTCCATCGCAGTAAATCTGTAGTAGTAATTTCGTACCAGGTATATTAGTCTCAATACTTTCTATTACTTTTATCACTAGGAGAAGACTATTAAACCCAAGAACAAGAGACATAAAAAAAGAACAAATAAAATGTCATGGGACTGCATGTGCTTCTTATCGTGACTCCTTGGAAGTCCATTCAGTAAAAAGAACACTCTGAACAAACATTTGGCTAGGAGGCAAGTATATTTAAGAAAAATGCACATCCAAAATCTTATTTTTAGATCCAAAATTATGCAGAGCCTATATGGATTTTTGGTTCCAATATGATAAATGAATGTGAGAATAACATTAACACTGACAATTAAAGGAGGAAGCATGGATTAAGGTGTGGAGCACGTAGCTTCCATACTAGAAAAACAACTCTTATCATTCATTCATATTACTGGCTACCTCGGATGGAAGTTTGCTTATCCATGGGACCTGTGGTATAAATCTAGTCCCACTGTTCAATCACACCGACATCAATTGTATCACTTTATTTACATTAGCAAAAACACAACATGCAACCTTCCACTCTACCCAACCATGCATCCTGCCACCAAGAAATGTATCCAGGTGTACGTACCTATATACTAAGATCTTGATCAAAGAATATTACATTGCTACAAAGGTGCATGTCCCCACTCACCTTCAGTGTGGTATACTTTACCTTACCTGAACCTGAAGACAACTCATTGCATATGAAGGTGAACAAACTTTACCTTGCCTAAAAGCATGCCTCAATTTGAGGCCAAATTAGCTTCCAAATTACTAATTGGCCAAGACCCAAAATTATAGTAAAAACTTAGGGTTAAAACCATTGGTATTTGTGAGGACTAATACTTAATAGGGAAAACAGACTCCTATAGTCCCCGTTTCCTTATAGGGACTAATAATGGAATTGATCGATTTTTTTCTTCTTAAGAAGATATAGGTAGTTGCATCGACATTACGAAGAAACCTACATCTCTAATGCTTTCAATAAACTACAATATACTTTCTATTATTATTTGAAGATTGGGATGATTTTGGATAATTTAAATATTCATTAATTTCATAGGTTAGCTTAAGTCCATGGACAATACCTATGATCCTATAATTTAAGATGATTTGTGAATGTAGAAAATGCTTCTTCTATTGACTTAGTTGAAGGACTTGGTTCAAAATGAACAAACTGTTAAACGATATGACAAATATGAGGTGTATTGGTATGATATTAATTTTTTTATTATGGTAGTTGTGATGGTCATTTTCATACAAGTAGTTAAACATTTGTGCACTATTGAATGTATATGTAGGTTTTTTTGTTGGTGCCTTAAAATCCAACAATCAACAAAACACTCACCTCATAATTTAAATTTTAAACATTTAAAATATAAAAACTAACAAAACACAAAACAACATTAAATATTGCATTGTAAAATAGATTGATTACCCTATTCAACATTTGAATTTTAAGCATTTAAAATCTAAAAACCAACAAAATACAAAACACTAATAACAACATTAAATAGTGCATTGTGAAATATATTGATTACCCTATTCAAATATTCCAAGCTATAGAAAGAAATAATTTCTGCATGTTTACAATATGTTTATGATCTTTTCAAAGATGTATTGTACATCAAATATGATTGCTTGCGAATTGATTCTGCTAGCCTTCTACTTGTATTTCATTTATATCATTAACAAATAAAACAAAGAATTCACCCATGCAACTAAAGCATAGAAATGGATGTAGTTAGAACCAGTTTTTTTTTAAAAGCTTTGTTGCAGCTGGAAACAATATAGAACCTTGGAAAACATTTTTAACAATAAGTTGAGAAAAGTTGATTTACTGGATTTTATTAATTAAATATGAAAAAATTATTTGAAATTAGTTTTTGTTGTACATTTAATATATTTGAGTTAATATAGTTGAGATAATATCTAAATACTTATCAACATAAATATTAAATAAATAATAAACAATATTTTTTTATTCTTAAATTAACTAAAATTTAAACAAAATAACATTAATTTTACAATAATAATAATAAACTAAAACTTATAGTATAGAAATCTGAGTACATACAACCAACAAAATATATAAATAAAGAATTCTAACCGAAAGAAAATCATTGTCCTACAGGTTGGAATGATAATCACCTATGCTTCTTTGTACACTATTTATATTATCATCATATACATATACGGTCAAACTCATTCCAATGCAAGCTGGTGCGACAGATTTCCCCCACCTACACCTACACATTGCAGTAAGAGTTGGGATTGTTGTATGGAGAGGTTGATAGAATTTTTATTTTTTAATATTTAAAAAAATCTAATAATACGGGTGAGATCTTGTAATGTTTTTAGCTAACAAAACAATAAAAAAGTAGAAATTTAATTATTCGTAAAAAAATGTGGATCACAAAAAAAACACAATATGGGGGAGATGTTGTAATGTTCCTACCTAACAAAATAATAAAAAATAAAAAATTGAATTATCGGCAAAAGAAAATGTTGGTGCAAGACCTTCTAAACAACCCATGGTTTTATTGTACATGGTTTAGAAGGGTCTTGCACATGGTTTCCTCCTAAACAACCCATGGTTTTAGGAGGGCCTTACATATGGTTTTAAAACCATGTATGGGGAGATGTTGTCATGTTCCTTCCTAACAAAATAAAAAATAAAAATAAATATTATATGTCACCCATAAATAATATTAAATATTAATAATAAAAATATTATATGTGGACCTTAATTAAAAAGATGTGTTTTTTGGTTTGAATTAAATCAATGGCTATATAGGACACACCAAAGTTGATACCTCATTGACTACAATGAAATATTATATGTGGACCTTAAATAAAAAGATGTGTTTTTTGGTTTGAATTAAATCAATGGTTATATAGGACACACCAAAGTTGATACCTCATTGACTGCAATGCCTAAGAAAAGGTTTTCACCTCGAGAGATTTTATCCCTCTCGGTGCTTGATAAAGCAAAGGATTTAGATCTAGGCTCGTTTTAATCACATAAGCTTTAATAATAAAGTGTAAATCTTTTAATTATTTTTACGTCTTTAAATATATTTAAACATAATCTTTAACTTTAATAAGTTGTATAGTGAGTTTTAATAGCATTTTATGATTGAAACACAAAATAACATTTTACCATTATGGCAGGTGTATTTATGTTTTAAGAATTTAATTTATTATGGTAAATTATCTTAATTTTTAATTTTTAATTTTTAATTATTTGAGTTTTAATAATAAAATCTAAATCTTTTAATGTTTGAAAAATAATGAGTTAAGATGGATAGATATTAGTTTAAGAGAAAATTTGGAGACAAATTCTAACTCATAAAACTAATTAAAACAATATGATTTCTTCTACGGATTTCAATTCCTACCTTGAAAAGCTTTATGAATCCTCGAATGTCATGAACAACATTCAAACTCTTTTTACGAGGAATAAGTTTCTCTTTAGAAGAGAGAGTTTGGGGTTAAGCCCCTGACAAAAGGAAAAACTAAGGACATTGAAGGATATCAATCATAAATCCTAAAAAATGGAAGGGTTATCCTCATCGCTCACATTCACAAGGTTTCCATTCTAATGGTAAAGCAACTTTTCCCTAAATCATTGACTCAAATCCTCATTGTTCCTATTTTTAAATAAGTCTTAAAAACAACCCATTTGATTATTAGGTCATTATGATTATCCCTCTTTAGCAAAATTTCTATGAAAGAAAATCATCATGTAGCTAGAAAGCCAAAGAAAAATCGCTAAAGGTAAAGCCATATTTAGTAGTTATCATTCAATTGTGGACCACCTTGTTACACTTAGGATCACTCCCCTATGTGTTGGAACAAGAATATTTTCTAGCTCATCACATCTATGGATATTCTAGAGACATACAATTATTTGGTTTTGGTCGACTGATGTGTCGACTAGTAAGATCAACTAGCCCATAAACAAGCCAACTAACCAACTGACCAAATAGACCATTGGAACACAACCATTGATTATGGAAAATATTTCAAGGAAACCATTATGTGTGATGACCCAAGTATGTGAACATGATATTCCTTAGAGTTGTTTACATCTTGGAGCTATAAAAGAGTGACCACCCTTGTGTGATTGTGTGTGGTAACACAATTTGTTAAAATTGTGAGAAGTGAGAAATGCATTTCAATGTATTTTTATTTTGCGCTTAAGTGATGAAAGACTATCTTTCAAGACCACCTCTCCTTGGAATTTCTTAATCTTGTTGATTTTTGATATGTCTAATCTCCTGATTTTCTTCAACATGTTATCAATGTTGTTGGTTTGAGACATAGCCTCTTCTCTTCAAGTATGTTGGCGTTGTTCGAAATTTCATTTTATGACCAGGGATGAGGTCAACAACATACTATAGTATGTGGAAATAGACCTAAGATATTTATCGACATGATTAGATGATTCATAAACATACATTCAACATGTTACTAGACTCTATATTCTAGAAACCAAAGCATGAAGGAAAGAGAAGGAGGAAGAAGGATTTGTACCTTTTTACAAAGTTTGATCCTAACTTCTCCCTTAATACCAATATGCTCTTTGATGCCCAACTTGAACTTGCAATACGGATAAAAAACCTTCCTCAAATATTTTTGACAATAAACAAGAGTTCAAATGGTATAAATCCTATATGTAACATTAATTACTTAAGCAATGTTTAATATATTCGAAAGGCAATTCATTAAAGTCAACAATCCAACATTGAACACATTGTTTTGGGGAAGGGAAACATGTCATATTTCCATTATAACAATGAAATAGTACAAGCCATTAAATCAATTACTACCAAACACCTTTCAAAATCCAAAGACCAATTCACTTTCGCTAACAATCCCACTCCAATCTACCATATGTAGTAAAATACGAGATCACTTGAGGGAAATGAGATGGTGATCTAGAACATAGAATATTGATATGAATGGGGACATATGAGTGTAGTGAAGCCTGATCCATCCATCATATTATTATTGTGATGGGTGCCTCCATCCTTCGACCATATCCTCTCCTTATAAGTTTTATGGATATAGTTGGAGATAGTTTCCAAGTAGTTCAAACAAAAATTGTTTGAAAAATTCCATAACTCCTTTAATTTCAAATTTTATTTATTATTTTCATGATGTTTTTAGGCATATGCATAAGAGGAAATTTCAATTTAAAATGGGCCTTCAAAAAATAATACAAATTCCATGTCATCATGTATTAGCCAACTAAAATGCTTTAAAATTAAAAAAGGGAGCATCTCTTAAACATTTTTTTAATATAAATTTGGGGATAGGTATCATTAAAAAAACTACTTTTTTTGTTCGTATTTTAGACATATACCCTTGTGTTTTTACTCAAATTTCGATCGGGAGAGCTCGTGGGATGCGGAATTAAATTTTGCATCCAACGAGTACCCACTCGACATACTTTTAACAGGCCCCGCTACACCAAAAACAAGAAATACCTAAAAAAAGTATGCCGAGTGGGTACTCGTTGGATGCAGAATTTAATTCCGCATCCCACGAGCTCTCTCAATCGAAATTTGAGTAAAAACACAAGGAGTNTTCCTCCAAAATTAATAAATATTATTTTATTATTTTAACTATTATTTTATTAATTTTCCTTAGGAGGCCCATTTTGAGTTGAAATTTCCTCTAATGTTCCTTGGTCTAGGGAAACATGCGAATGGTTTGTCCTTTTCTAGTACAAAAGGTGGGAACAAGCACTTTAGGGTTGCAACTTTACAGGAATAAGGGAAAAGGAGATGGGGTCTTGCTTTCAATGATTAGGGCCATCATTAGGAGTCAAATCATAAGGTTTTTAATCTCTTAGTGTATTTTTTTTATGACCGACCAGTGACACTCAAGTGTTATCTTTTGAATTGTTGTCACGGACAGAAAAATGATTATTTGAGATATCAAATATGCCCTCTAATGTGTGAGGTAAAAATGGATGTTGATGGCTGAAATACATTATAATCGTTAGTGGAATGGGATGTAATGTAACAAGGTTGAGATTCCGAATCATTAGCTCCAAAAAGCACCAGAAATAGAGAATAAGGTGTTAGACATACATTTCCTTGATATGGGAATATCCATGCTCAAAGTGTGATAGAACATGGATTCCAAATTGTATACACTTCAAATCCATGACATAAAATTTTTATAGTGATCATGGCCATAAAATAATAAAAACTTTATCCATGTGATATATAATGAAGCGGATCATGGCCACAAAGATGATACACAGTGGATCCATGTAAATCAAGAGATCATATCCACAAATAGATACATAATGGATCTATGTCTCAACATGCATCAGGAGAATGAACTGTAGTCGAGGTGAGTACTGGTTCTCCTAATGGTACCAAAGTTATATTATGTGTGGTACAATCTTGCATAATTAGGGAAATAGAAAAATGTTGAGATTTTATAGTTTGCCCAATGTTTTCCACCCAAAACACTGAGATGTACGAGTCAAGACACCCATGTGTATAAAATTTCTTGAATTCAAACACTTGTAGAATCTATTGGGAAGGAGACATTGATGTATTTCCACTACCCAATAGTGAGGGAACTTGCCACTGATAGTTGTAATCCCCGTGGTACTTCCGATGCTCTAGATCATATTCCCAATGATTGCTGAGTTGAATTCAATGGGAAGGGATATGTTGAAAGGGAGGCATTAGGGAATTATTCATTATCCAACATGAGAAAATATAAAGGGCTTATTTGACTTCAAAAAAGACTAAGACAATTGTTTGTAGAACTGACCATCGACTACATCTCTTGCATGCACTAGATGTAAATTAGACACATGGAATCAAATCCCCTAAAAAACATCCAATAATGAAAGCTATTGAAAAAGGAAAGGATGTCCACCGATAATGGAATCCATAACATGAGTCCCAATGTGAATAGATTTCTTGATGTCGAACATTATGGGAAACCACTCTATCAATGATGTATACAGTGCAGGGGTGCTATTACTATAGCTTAATGCCTCATAGAATATGAGTTGTCATAGATGAGACACCACCTACTAGTGAGAAGTAAATGGGGACCATCCACACAAGCACAAGCTGTCTAATCACTTGTTCCAATGATACATGTTGAGAAAAAAATGACATTAGGGAATGGCTAACAGATCAGGTCAAAGAAATTGCAGAATGGTTTACTTAGGCTAGGACTATACGTGAATAGTGAGCATGACATGGTAGTGACTTGGGAATCACTTTGACACAAAGGGAACAATGAAATAAATCCACAATGTATGAGACATTGGCATATTTTCCATAATATTGGAAGAGTAACCCATCAGAGTAAAAAATATGGGATCATTGTTTAATTCCTAATGCCATACTAAGACCCACCTTGTTGAGAAAACACAAGATCCATACTTTTTTCAAGGATGATTTGACTTTTTACCACCAAATAACAAATATTTCGTATCTTCACCCCACCTCTCTTTTTTTTTTATTAAAATTGTTTTTTTGTCTTTTTCATATTATAAAGCCAGAAAAAACAATAGAATCGTATAGTATAGTAGAAGAAACATGTGTCATAGGGAATGCAACTATATTCCAAGTGCATGGAACATACCTTTGAAAAACAAAATGAAAATAAGGTTCCATGCAAGAGGTGGGCACTCATCAACATGTTTCTTCTAAGGATAGAGTCTAGAATGCAAATGTAGTAAATGCAAGTGACTAGAAACATGATGAATGCAATGGTAGTATGAATGCTACAATGAAGCATTAGGAATAGTTGTGCAAGTATATATGAGAAAACATGAATGCATAACAAACAATGTTAGGATCCTTATGTGTAATGACTAGAAATAGATGAGAAAGAGAGGCATGTGACTTCTTCTCAAAGTCATGGTAAAACTAAAAATGCATGCAAGCCTACGAGAAAAACTCAACATAGGAACCAAAATGACAAGAGGGTGATGACTACCGTGTCCCATGTTAGGTAGAATATGTTCCTGGGCATGTGCAAAATGCATATAGAAATGTATAACACACCAATATCCAATAGTTTTGACCCTATGGTGAATTTAGGTGGAAAGTGGCTCAAATGCATCATAATAGAGGGGATTCTTAAACCCATTTGCAAGTTTCCTAATATACCTATGCAGATTGATTAATGTGTCAATAATGATCCTTAAGAAACCATGAATCTAGTTTAAAATTTTGTATCCAAATAACAATTTACCAAGATCATATCTATAAAATTTGAAAAAAAAAGATCTGATAAGGGTTACATTAGTAGGGGTATTTTCAACTTCAATATTTTCAACAATATTCATTACCAATATAGAGTTTACCAATGAATACTCAAGAGTGACAAGACCTGAGTACCTATAAAAAACAAGGTCAAAAGCATGAAGAAGATCGGAGTTCGAATCAATAATGGAGTCTATGGAAACATGCCCATCATCATAGGAGTCTAGAGAATTCTACTAACAAAATAAAACACATAGAGGACACCAACTTGTATCTCAATGGTGGAGTCCAAAGAACTAGAAATTCTATCATGTAATAATTCACAAATAATAAGATCGAGCTCAAAAGGAAAATCAGGACTAGATTTGGTTGAAACTAGGTCCAATCTGAGGATATGATCATTTGAAAGGACATAAGTATTGAAGGGAGTTCTAGAATCAATCATAGCCTCTATGAGAGGTTTATATCAAGGAAGTATGTCATCCTAGAGATAACACATGTCAGAATATTCATTTGGACCAATAGGGTGGAGAGCTTGCTTCAATGCCCCAACTAGATTAATCACTTGGTCAACTACTAGAAATATGTCCCAAGAAGGTGAGCATGAATGAAGAAGATTTTTCTTAGTAGAAGATAGAAACAAGATATATGAGGCCAAATAATTCACTTGTGGTAGGGTAGTGTCTACTGAAATGATAGGAACACACAAAGGGGATACTTGGTCTAAAGTTGAGACATGAGGAGGATAAAAAAATGTAAGCTAATCAATAGTGACAATGCTTCTGTTGTGAGGAAAATGCATCACATGAAAGAGTATAGACACCACAACATTAATAGCATATGAATAATCACACCTGAGGAGTGTATTGAAGTGAAATGGGCCCTTTATAACCATACAATTTACTAAGACTATTTTTCCACCCATTGTAATAGGAAACTAAAGGAGAAACCACATAGCCTCACTAGGTATTTTATCAAAATCTAACAGCTAATTAAAAACTGACATAATGTTGAGAGAACCCACTCCTCTCTAACAATATACAGATAAAATATTGATAGAGTCTCCTTCATGTACAATGCAACACTAGAAATTTTAATACTTAACTTAAACCTTTATTTTGAAAGGTGTACATCTGAAGGAAGACAAGGCCCAACTAGGTTATTCCAATCAAAGGAAATGATCCTAGATATTGGTGGGGGTTCATTAAAAGTGAATGAAGTTACCACTTGTCCAAAAATATCTAAACATTTACTGAAGAAACTTGAGCAATAACTACTTCACTCTCCAAAGGAAGAGTAAATCTAACTGAAGGTTGCATTAATTTAACAACTTGAATGTTTTCACTATCCAAGGGAAGAGACAGATATATTGAGGATTACATCTTTTTTACCATCATTATTAACCAAAGGTTGAACAGGTTGTTGTGAAACTATAGATATATCAGGGGCAAAAGACTCTTCGTACCTCTAAAATAGAAGGGAACAGGTGAGTAAGGTGATCTCCTTTACAAATATTATAAGGGAAATTACGATTGTGTCATATTCATTTAGGTTTCTCAAGAATATCAATATTCTCAACATGACTATCATTAGCTAGAGCCGTTCTCTAAGAATGACTTATAGTGGCTAGTTGCTCAAAATCAAAATATTTTTTATTCATGGACCACACTTTTTGTACCTCTAGAAGTGCAGGGAACAAATGAGTAAGACGGACTCCTTAAAAATATTACAAGGGAACTTAATATTTTGTTTCTTAGGTTTGTTAACTATGTCAAAATTCCTAGAATGAATTGTATTGGTTGGATTTTACTCCCCAACGTGACTTGTAGTGGTCTGTTGCTTGCCCCCAACATGACTTGTAATGGATGGTTTCTTGTCTCTAGTATGACTTGCAGTGACTGGCCACCTATCTCCAGTATGACTTGTGGTGAATTCCCAGTCTCTAGATAAGTGTGACTCCTATGCAGAGAGCCACCAAATGTATGAGGGTTCTCTATCCTTGGCCACCTCCTTAATGACAAAAAACTTTATGTTATTTAGTTGTCCAACAAGTCCCACTAACAGAGAAACATCTCCTGGCATGACAATAATGGGATCAATCACAATGAACACCTACATACCCCTACAAACCATCTATCCAAGATCACAAGTAATGAATGGTAGAGTAGGTGAAATACTTCTCCAAATCTCAGATGCAGTAGATGAACACCCATCCTTCCTCTTAGCCACGTTGGCAACATAACATTTTTTAAATATTTACTCTTGATAAATCTTCCCCACAATCCGTTGTTAGAGAGATTGCGCCATAAGATTTTGGCACAGAGAGCCAAGTTAAATGAATGGAAGTTTTTGATCCCCATCCACCAAGTGATTTAGGTATAGAGATAGAATCCCAAGCCGTGAGATGGAATTTGAAATATTTTTGTTTTCCTTCCAAGAGGAAATGAAAGTTCATCTTTCACATAGCATCAATAATACCTTTAGAGACTTTGAAGAGGGAAAACCAATAAACATGAATTCCTTGTAGGACCCGAGTAATGAGAAGAAATCTTCCCCCATGAGACAACCATCGAGATGTCCACTTAGTCACCTTCCAAACTGAGCTTAGAGTCCAAATAAAGCTTCCAAATGTCTAATTGGCCCAGAGACAAAATTATAGTAAAAAATTAGGGTTAAAATGCATTTGTATTTGTGAGGACTAATATTATTAGGGCAAGGAAACTCCTATAGTCACCGCGGGCCTTGCAGGGGCTAATAATTGGATTTATCGATTGACCTCCACCTCTAATGCTTTCAAGAAACTACAATATACTTTCTATTATTATTTGACAATTGAAATGATTTTGGATAATTTAAATATCCATTAATTTCATAGGTTAGCTTAAGTCCATGGACACTTCTTATGGTCCTATAATTTAAGATGATTTGCGAATGTAGAAAATGCTTCTCCTATTTAATTAGTTGAAGGACTTGGTTCAAAATTAAACAAAAATTTGAACGATATCAAGTTTGTACATGTTGAGATGGATAGATATGAGGTGTACCTATTGAGCTTCACAAATACGAGGTGTATGGTATGACATTAATTTTTTTATTATGGTATTTGTGGTGGTCATTTTCATGCAGGTAAAACATTTAGCAGTGTAGTATTGAATTTATGTGTAGGTGTTTTGTGGTGCTTGATTTCAAGTGGCTCAAGATCTAACAACCAACAAAATGAATTGATTTCAGTATTTAAATTTTAAGCAAAAAGAACCGACTTCAGTATTTAAATTTTAAGAATCTTACAATTTAATAACCAACAAAACAATACCCACATCATTAAATACTGCATTATCAAACATGTTTTGGTGAAGGTGAACGCTTTGTGAAGGTGAACTCTTTGTGCATCTCGTCAGAACCGATCGAAACGAAAAATACATGTCGATCTATCATATTCAAGGTTACTGTATATCATATTATACTTTTCAAAGATGTATTGTACATCAAATAGGATTTCTTGCCTCTTGATTGTACTAGCCTTCCACTTGTATTTCATTTATACCGTTAACAAATAAAGCAAAGAAAATTGACACATGCAACTAAAGCATGGAAAATGGACGCACATTTTCTATTCAATAGTTGTCACCATACAACAATATTTTCTAAATTTCAATTTGTTGTAGTTAGGATCAGTGGCTATAAAAGCACAGGCTCAAAAAGGGATTTCATGACCAAATGCTTAGTTTCCTTGTTGGAAATGCTGAAGCCACCTCGGTATATGTAGAGGTGGTGGAGGGCTCTGGTTATGTCAAAATCATGTTTCTTGGCAGGCATTGGAATATTGATGTTAGGTCTGAGAAGTTCCCAATTTAATTCTCAGATTATGTGATTGATCATAGTGGTGTATTGTGGCCTGGAAAATTGTAGGTAACAACAGTAGGGATTCTCCCCGATAAACATTCCCAGTTAGCTCGTTATTGTTTGGTATGGGGAATCCTTTCGGTTTATGGTTCGGCTACCGTAGGTCAAGTAACAATTAAAGTGTTTTACTGGTTACGGCCCGGTCCAGCGTGTATGTTTTTTAGTTTTTTAATGTTTAAGTATGATGTGTAAGTGCCTAACTAAATGCAAAATATAGAGATAACGGGGATGGTCACAATGTGATGCGCAAGTTCTTACCTCTCGTCTTACCTCTCTCGCTTCGAAATCACAAACAACAAGAAACTAACTAAGAATCACTAACCTATCCCTAGGGAGAAAAACTATCATTAATGGTGAGTAATGTATTGTATTGCATGCATAAAGAAAATCATAGATAGCTGTTAACATTTCTGAACACATGAATATCAATAGAAAGATAAACAACAAGATAGCTTATTGTTAATTAAAACATTCATAACTCAATGTGGAAATTTCACAAAATAAACAGGAGTACATTCATAACATTAAAGAATTCAATAGGTTAGAACGATCTCACAGTTCATGGAAACAAGCTGAAAAACAAATAGTTCATATCCAACTAGCCCATAGCAAACATTTGAAAATACACAGAACTTTATCCAGCAGAAACATGTAACTCTTTATTGTAAAATGAATTAGTTATTCTTACAATACTTCCTCAATATAGTCTGGAAAAAAGGACCTTCTTACCTAAAACTCTCCTATACTTATACAAAAGCAAAACTCTTGGTCTGCCCCTCATTGTCTCTTGAGCTTCCCCTACCTTTCTTTTCCAAAAATTTGTCATGTAGCTTGTGCACAAAATTAATACAATATATTACATTTTAATCAATATTCCCAAAACATTTTATGAAGATGGCCCAGCTTGCTCGTTGGTGAACTTTTTCCATGCATTAGCATTTGCTGCTATGCTTTCAAACCCAGAAGGCTCAAGGAATCGAATGTTAATTTCGTATTTGGAAGCTTGGATGTTCACCCCCTCTATCCTAGCAGGAATCAGGCGCAGCTGGTCCTCTAACAAGTGTATGCTCACGGTTGCATGTGCTACTACATTTTTCAATATCCATTCATCCAAGTCCTTGACCTGCTAGATTTCTTATTCATCTTCTTTGTACATGTCTTGTAAATGCTTTAGAAACAAATTGTGTTTAGGTAGCACCTGCAATATTTTCTCAGCAAAAACTTGACACCGATTATATGTGAAGAGTACTCTCCTACAAAATTAGGCATAAGCAGTCTTTGTCCTCTTTACTATCTTTTTAAATTCCTCTGCAACATTACTAGCAAATTCCATTAACTCATATTCCTGTTGCAACATCTACTGATCTTTAACAGCTAGGTCTGCGGGAGATTATTTATTTGTTTCTACCCAAATCATTCTTCCCTTTAGACTTTCTAATATATCTTGAGTTCTATCCAGGAAATATGAAATGGTTTTCACAATCTCCTCTAGCCTGGTGTCTATCTGCAAAAAATTGCATCTTTCATCTTCTATTTGTATTTGTATTTGATGGATCCTTCTCCTTAGAATCAAAACATGCTCCTTTAAGAGTCGGATGTCAGCTTTTTGTTCCATAGCACCCTTTAGTGATGTGGTCAATGAATTTGTCTGTTCTTCTAAGGCTGCTATCTACATCTGATATTGCTTCTTCTTTTCTTCTACAACATCCTTTTCTCTTTCCAGCTCAGTAACCTTGCTCTCCAAATTGTTGTTTTCTTCATTTAAATTTCCACATGATAGCTGAAGATTATCCTTTTCAGTTTGTAAACTTTGATGCTCCAGCCATAGCTTTTGTAACTCTGCTAATGTAACTTGAGAACTCTTCTTTGTGTTTTCTGCAGATATAGCTAGAGGATCTTTATCTTCTTGCAGAGTTTTGCATTCTGTCCTTGAAACCTTTACTTCTCTTGTCATGTCTTCATATTTTATCTTTAGCTTCTGGCTTTCATCCTTTTCCTTGTTTAAGGTTTCTTTCAATTGGGCTACACTCTTTTGTGACTACTCTAGATTAGTCATGAGCATGTACACATTGTCTTCAGTTTCTAAAGCTAAAGCTACCCAAGCTCTTGCTATCAACCGTGGATATTTATGCGTACCATGTACCACTATCTTGTCGATCACCATCTTACATGGCTGCCCTCTAGTATCTACCTTTTTCTCAATTCTCTTGACAATCCTTTTCTTTTCTTTGTCATAGATTATGGTATTGAAATCAGGTACTCCCTCTTCGACGGTAGGCATGAAAGGAATCAAATCAAATTCAAATATTGAAACCTCTCCTAACCCACTGCCAGAAGGTACAGTAGGCTCCCAGTTCCATTTCAAAGAAGGGAAAGTCTGGGTGCACAATATGCAGTCAATTAGAATAGAGCTCATATGAAATTCAGATTTCTCTGAGATACTCCTCCTAAGGTTGCACTTATACATGGAGAAAGTCTGTTCGACACTATATTGGCCCAGTTGAAGATGGCTACTTGTGTAGCAACAAAAAATGTAACTGGTATCCAACCTATCTTGAAATTTTTTCCATTTCCTCGACCAAAGATCCTGTTAAGCATCAAAGCAATAAACCTGTAAGGAGCTTGGAGAGTTGAGGTGTCATATTCTCTGGAAGGTTTGGTTCTGAAATTATTTCCTGGTATCATCATTCTCTTTACAGTTTCTACCAAGTCCAGAGCTACCTCCTTTAGCCAACTCTCTGTTAGGTAGACCCATGGTGAGGGTAGATGGTATGCCATAGACACATAGGTAGGGCTATATGCAGTGTAGCCTTGCTTTGCAGTGTTTTCTAAGATCATTTTTGTCCCATTTTCCTTGGGCAGAATCCAACCTATTACTTCTGAGCAGGGAAATAATTCGGGCCTCGTAGCTACTTTCATCAAAGCTGACTTTTCAATGTTAGCATAGATCCTTAGCTCTTCGAACCAAGCATCAGGTACATTCTGGTTTGAGATCATCCTGAATATTTCTCCCCACTTTTAATCTGGTTCAATTCCAGTGGTGGCTTTGGTGTCTTCATAGATGAACTCTACCTTGGTTATTATTTCTACCTCAGGCCCTTCTTCAGCCACCTAAGCTTTCTTCTTCTGTCTCTTTGACATCTTGCTATTATAGCAATCAACCTGTTATAGTCAAACAACATGTTTTATGCTAACTGAGCTCTAGTAAGTGCTTATAGCAATACACAAGAAAATATACTAATTTATTTACCTCTTTGACATGCATGATGTTAAAATATATTAAACACGGTCTTTATGAATGAATGATTTAACAAAAAAAACCCTACAAACTACTTCCTAAATCTGCCCAAGCTCCACTAGCTCAAAAACTTAATTGACCGAAAAACTTCTTCGTCTTGCACAGGTACTTATCAAACTTATTCTATTGCTGGATCTCAACACAATTCTCAACCTCAAAAAAACTAAACCCTATGTAGCAACCGTCTTCAACAAAAACCTAATCAACCGAAAACCCTCTTAAATCCTACGGGATACCGTAACTAAGGAAGAAATAGCTTTCTAATATCTAGCTGACCATCAAATGATCAATAAAAGGGTGGTGCAAACGGAAAAATTCCCGTCTGCACCATGCCCTAACAACTCGTGCAAGAATCATAGTCATATCCATAAGACTTCAACTACATACAGACTCAAACCTCCCATGAAATGAAACCTCAAACAGTGGGATAAACCCCCTTTTAATGTAAAATATCCATGAAATCATCCTAAGAAGGCAAAATTTCCTAACACCCTATGCAGAAAAAAACCTAACCTATGGAAACCTAACCTTAAACGCACTAATGGCTCAAAATCAACCAATAACAACCAAAATAACAAAACCATGGGTAACCTACTCGGCAGTAGCGATGCAACTGACTGGATGAGATGAAAAATCCACGTGTACAAGAGCAGAATGAACGAGGTTTCGACAGATACGTGCGCACACTTCTCGAGACTGCTTCAATAGCGTAAACGACAAATCTCAATGCTTATGACAAGTCATATGGCCACCTATATATACCAACGACCGGGTGGGAACTATCGGCAAACAAATAATAAAATTCCAATCAAAAGAATAGGCCGGAGGATCATCGCAATAGCAGGCGCAAAACAGACTACCATCCTAGGATTACTTACCACTCTCGGACGTTGGAACCACTAAGTTCTATCCTCGGAACCAAAAGCTTATAAACCTCCACAGCATCGGCTATGGATCGTTCTATCATCGCTGGCTTTACTTTGGGAACGGGTATCAGAGCTCGGCAACGTTAAGCTCTATAGATTCGAAAAAGACAACATGAATATTTTGGATCTCTTCAGGACTAGCCTCCCACAACGCTGGGCGAAATAAGTATTATGACTTTGGCCTACTCCGGATAATCAACCCGAAAATGAAAAGAAAACATCATCGGATATCGGAAACACTAGGGTGAAGGAAAAAAAAGATCGTTGGATAAGCCCAGCACTTAAGGGGCCGCAACTTCGGCAAATCAAGTCTGAGAATAAAGCAGAAAAAATCTGATGCATCGGTGACGGATTTCAAAAGCACTCAACAAGCTAGATGATTCCATTTCCGCAATGTCAGAAGGATAGTCCAGTATGCTTCCGATTTCAGAAGAATAGTCGACTAATCTTCCAATACAAAAAAATGAAATAGACCAAGTTTTTCAAAGAAATATCTAAACTCAGGGAAACTTTGGCAATAACAAAATACTCCTAGGACGAATTTAATAAACACAAATAAAAGGGGGGCCCTAAAATTGAAAATTTTGGGTAAAAAGTTGCAGCTGTAACAATTGGCGACTACCTGGTGAACACAGATCTCTGAACAATTTTATTTTTGATCAATAGACTGCTTCGATGGTGCCACTTTACTAGATTTCTTCAAGATATCTGAATTCCCAAATGCAAGATTTATTCAGTTTAATCATTGAGTATAGTCCAAGTTGTGGAAAAAAGGAACCAAGATTTTAAATTCTGGATAATTCTTTCGAGGCCAGGAGTATGAGTTTCATTTTACCTCTGTCTTTGAGTAGTTTCCAGCTTTAGACACCATAGGATCATAACATATGGTAAACAGATATATCCTCTTGTTCCTCATTCCCATGCCATTTGCACTTTTTTGTGCTTTTGGACTTTTGCCCCCTTTTGAGTCCTCCTGTTTGCCTTTCTTTCTAAATTTTAATTCAAGCTCCTCTATCCATAGTGTCCTTTTGTGTGAGAGATATTTTAATTTCAGCTCACGGACGGAGAATAACTTTGGCAATATTATACATACTGATATGGGTCAGTACGTGCTTTGATACATATTTCTTTTCTAGGAGATTTTGACTCTTATTAACCTTTTGGCTTTCAATTCATGGCATGGGATTTTTTAAATATAATACATTGTTTACCTTGCTTCCTTTCCATGGGTCTTTTGTTGTTACCCCCTAGGACATTTTTTTAATGTGAGATGAATGGAGCCTCAAAATAGTATTCCGGACCCTTTCTATCCTGAGTTATTTCACAAGGATTAAGCAGGACTTCAATGTGTTCATAACCATTTAGAAAATCTGCTAAACTTGAAGAAGTTATTTCAAATATTATATGAATAATAGTAGGCAGCCTTGTAGTCAAAGATTTTAGTTAATCCAGAATTTTAATGAACTCCATGCAACCAAAATTCGTGCTGCTTTATTGATCATAAGCAAAACAGAAATTCCAATCAATCAAACTCTAAACAAATAAAGCGAACAACTAAAAAAAACTCTAAAGCAACAAACCAAATGTTTATTTATGTACAAGAAAACCAAATCAAAAAAATGATCAAGAAAAATAAGGCTTGAGAACTAAACCATTTACTGGTAAGTTCTCTTCCCACCCTTGTAAGTCTTGCAACTTGTAAGTCGAGGGGCCTAGCTTTGCTACAATCTGAAAAGGGCCTACCCATAACTGCTAAAACTTGGTGTGCTTTCCCTTTTCATTGTGCGGGTGATCCCACTTAAGAACCAGATCTCCTACTTCGAACTCTTTGTTCCCAACTTTGTGCTTGTCAAACCAACGCTTCACTATTTCTGGTTGATGCTTAAACCTTTCTTTGGCTTTGGACCTAGACTCTTCTGACTTGAACAGATTATAGATTCTGATTTGTAGAATTTCATTATTAGTACCCCTAGACTCCTGGGCTATTATGGAAGATGGCAATAGAATATTAGGAGGAAGGACAACTTCTTTTCCATAAACAAGAGTGTATGGTGACACACCTAAGGAATTCTTGGGTGTGACTCTATCATCCCAAAGAGCATTAGTTAATACTAAATTCCAACTCCTTTGATTTTTTATCACTATTTTCTTCAGAATTCTAATTAGATTTTTGTTTGTGGATTCCACCAAACCATTTCCTTGTGGGTAATAATTTGCAGAATAATGCAACTTAATTCCTCTTTCATTAGCAAATGTTGTTAATCTAATAGAATAAAAGTAAGTAGCATTATCAAGAACCGGGGAAATTGGAACCCCAAACCTGGTCATAATGTGGTTCTGTAAGAAATCCATAACTGCATCTTCATTGGCTTTTCGTAACGGACTAGCCTCGACCCATCTGGTGAAGTAATTAGTTGCTGTCAGAATATATTTGTGTTACAAGGAGGAATTTGGGTTTATTTCTCCAATAATATTGATTCCCCATTGTTCAAATGGTTCTGATATAATTATGGGTTTTAATGGTCCTACTGCTTTATCTTGTCTTCCAACACATCTCTGACAAGCATCACATTTTCTAACATGAGCATGAGCATCCTTAAAAACCATAGGCCAGTAATATCCAGCTCTGAGAATCTTATGTGCTGTTGTGTCCCCTGAAAAATGACCTCCAACAGGTCCATCATGTAATTCTGCTACGACCTTCTTTGCATCTTCTTGTTCTAAGCACCTGAGAAAGACTCCATCGTAGTTCTTTCTGAACAGTACTCCATTAATGCTTTGATATAAAGCTGATTTCACAAGTAATGCTCTTCTTTGCTTGGGACTCCAATGCTACAACAAATACCCTTCTTGGAGGTAATGGACTAGGTCTCGATACCAAGAGTCTGGAGCTGTAAACAGAGGACATACATCCACCATATGTACTTCAGCTTCATTATCCTAGTTGCTTTCTTCATTATTTTGACCTTTAGTCATTAGTTTACACAATCCTTGTCCTTTAACTATGGGTGCTGGTTTGAACTCAAGATCGTATTCTTGTAAAGAAGTCACCCAATTGCCTCTTCTTTCTCCTAATTATTTTTGTACAAAAAGAGATTGTACAGCTGGGTGTGGAACTATTACTTTGGTGTGATTCTTAAGTATATATGGCCTGAATTGGTTTACTTCTTTAAAAAATGAATAAGCTTGTTTGTCAACTCTTGGATAATTCAACTCAGCCCCTTGTAGACAAGTGCTCATAAATGATATAGGGTACTCATCTCTGCCATCTTCTTTCTATGTAAGCACAACTGCTAATGAATCATCACATGCANTGGACTTTTGAGTGATGGTGCATGAGCAACAGATGTTTTTATCTTGCTGAATGCATTCTTCTCCAAATCAGTCCATTTGAACTGCACACTCTGTTTAACCATTTGTTGCAAAGGTTTGACGATTTGAGCAAAGTCTGGTACAAACCTTTGCACAAAGTTGATTGTTGCCATAAAAGATTGCATACCCTTTTTATTATGGGGTAAAGGGATCCGTTCTATGGCTTTAATTCTCTCCGGGTCTATGGAGATCCCTTTCTTAGACATGATATGACCCAGTAGCTTTTCTTCTGTGACTGCAAACACACATTTCTTGGGATTTAGTGAAATGCCATATTTCCGGCAATGCTCGAAAATCTATTTCAAATGAAATGCATGATCTTCTCTCTTTTTTGAAAATATTGTTACATCATCTAGATAAACCACAACACTACGACCAATCAGACCACAGAAAGCTATATCCATGGCCCTCTAGAATGTAGCTCCAGCATTAATAAGTCCAAAGGGAATCCTCCTATACGCAAAAGTTCGCCACTTGGTTCTGAAAGTGGTTTTAATATTGTCTTCTTCAGCTACTAATACTTGATTATAACCAGAGAATCCATCTAATAATGAAAACAATTTAGAACTCGAAACCATATATAGTATTTTCTCTATGGGTGGGACCGGATAATTATCTTTATCTGATGCACGATTAAGATTTCTAAAATCTACACAAAGTCTGATTTCTCCGGACTTTTTTCCATGCTGGTGCCAAATTAGAAACCCATTCCGAATGCCTGACTTTAAATATGATTTTAGCATAGAGAAGCTTTTTTACCTCACTTTGAATTAAAGGTTCCAACTTAGGATGCATCTTTCTCAAAGGCTTTGTAAGGCTTGATTCCACCTTTGATTGGGATAAAATGTTGTATGATCTTTGTGTCATAAGTTTTTAGATCTTCATAGGTCCAAGCAAACACATCCTTGTACTGCTTGAATAAACTAATGAACTTACTCCTTTCACCTGGAGAACAACACTTCCCCAAATTTACATCTTTGGGTTCAGCTTCAGTCCTTAAATTTATCAGCTCGAATTGTAAAGACGAACTATGAGTCTTGATGTTCGCTGGATTTATAAACTTGTTATCTAAATCAAACATTCGTTCCAAGGTCCTAATGCCTTTAGGAATAAATTTCCTGAACTTTAATTCTGCTTGATGTTCTTCATCATCTATTATTGCTCCTTTCAAAGTATCATCATTCATCAAACACTCCAAAATTTGCTAATCATCGTCAAAAACCCATAAGTTTGTGATCATATCTGGAACAGAGAGCCTGAAAAGTAATTCAATAGAGCATATATTATTTGAAGGTACTAATCTTGCAGGTGAGGTAGATGGTAAATCAGTTGGTGCATTCTTTAATCTAGGAATGGACACAATATTGAATGTATGAAAATTTATCAGCAAATCTCAAACTTCACTTTGGTAAGCTTTCAAATGTGGTGAAATGCAATGTATTTTGTTCTGTATTTGCTTAACAACTATTTCAGAATCTCCATATACTTTCATATTTTTTACTTTCAGTTCTATTTCTTTTTTAAGTCCCTGAAACTAGTGCTTCATATTCAACTGTGTTATTTGTGCATTCGAATTCTAACCTACATGAAAGAAAATGTTTTCTTTTTTTGGGATCAATCAGGACATAGCCAACCCCTAATCCCTCCATTGTTTTAGAACCATCGAAATAAAGAATCCAAAAACTATATACTTCTACTGAATTTGAGTTACAAACTACTTCTGAAGCTAAATCTACTATGTTACAGTCAATCTCATCATCCTGTGAAAATAGAAGGATATCAAGTGGGATATCAGGTATACTGCTGGCTTCTTCAGCTTGGTAATTTTCTAGTTCCAGTTCAATGAAATAGTTTCCCAACATAGAGTTTACTGGTACATTTTTTCCTTCTAACTGAGTCACATTATATTTCATTTGAGGCTCTCTCAATACTTTTATCTGATTTGGACTTCCTTTAAAAGGAAACCACAAATGTGACCAATTCGATGCAAAATATCCTTCTAACCTTGTTGACCAGTCTCGGCTCAAAACCAGACCATAAGCATCTGGTATGTCTTCTACTACAATATTGATGTATTGACATACCCTCTCATCTATAGATAAGCGAATTAGAACATCCTCCGTTTCTCCTATTACCTTGACAGTTTTTTTGTCTAATTGACGAACCTACCAAATGGATTGTTTAGGTTGACCATTGATTTTCTTGCAGACTAAAAGTGGCATAACATTGACTGATGCGCCTGATTCCACTAAACAGTTATGCACATTATAGTTGAAAATCTCAAAGGTTAGGAGAAATGCTGGAGTTTTATACTTATATTTCCCTCCTAAACTTGCCTCACCAATCTCTTCCTCAGGTTGGTTCTCATTGGAAGGCTCCTCGTTTGGTGTCTCAAGTGCTTTTAAAATCTTCTCTTTTTGTTGAGGTAAATTTCACATTTCAAACAATGAGATATTCACTTTAGCATTTTTAATGTCTTCCACAATATCATATCCCATCTCATGTTCTTTGAGATTCTTATTGACATTATCAATCTTACTTTCAATAGGCTTTAGAGGTGTGTTGATTTTTTTAGGATCCTGATTTGAAATGACAAATTTAGGTATTTTTATAGTCGAAGTGTTGTTCTTTATCTTCTTCATGTTTTCTTGAAGTTTCTTAATCTTAGGAAGTATTGAATTATCTTCTTTTAACAGATTCTGACTTCTTGTTGTTACATTAGTTTCTGGTGTTTCTCCTTGTATAAGAAAATATTCATCTTCCGTATCAAATATAGAGACATAGTCCCATAAAACTAAAGTATCTTCCTCTTGTTTTTCCGTAGGTTCATGTTTTTTTTCTTCCTCCTCACCAGTTTCTATCAATTTGGAGTTCAATAATTGATTCATTACTAATGTCATAGAATTAATCCATTGTGGGTAATTCTTCTTAGAATGAGGCTGTTGATGAAAGGTACAAAAATTGTCCATGCCTACATTGGTTAAATTCATTGCTGAAGGACTGTGTGGAGGAGATTTAGGTTGACTATTGTCTTCCTTTTTTTTATAATAAGCCTTATATGGTTTATGAGCCTCTTTTTCCTTTTCTAAATCTATCACTCTGTTGGATAATTTCTGCATCATCTTCACCATGCCTTCGAAATCCTATGATCGCTCATCCTTAGGCTTAGTCAGCAATAAAGGTTTCTTGTTTCCAAAAGTATTCTCTTCTGACTGTATAGGGTAATTTTCTATACTCTCCATCTCTGCCTCTACCTTCTTAGCTTCTTCATAGGTTTCTGCTAATGTAGGTCTAACCGATCTCTTGGAAAACATGGCTAGATCAGGTCTGAGAGCTGAGGTATAGTATTCAATTAAGGCATTTTCAGATGGTTTGTCAGCTGCAGTGAAATTGTTTAGATAAGCAGAAAACCTTTGAGTGAAATTATGCACTCTTTCCTTCCTTTCCTTCCTTAGAGCACATAACCCTTTCATTAAAGCTGCATGAGTTTTATGGACCGCATATTTGCTTCTAAATAGTCTCTCAAAAGTATTCCAATCTATGATTGAATTTACAGGTAGGGAAAAATACCATGAGGCTGCTTTTCCTTTCAAGGTGTGAGGAAACAATATACAGACCACATCTTCATGCTCTCCAGCTCGTAGGCCTTCTATAGCCAAGTAAAAACTATGCAAATGATCATCTACCCGAATTCCTTCAAAAGCATGAGGAAAATCATGCAAGGGAGGTGTCAGATTTAAAGGCAGCCTAGCCCTCCAAGCAGGTTGTGGAGGTGGCTGGTTTGCATTTACATTAGCCATGATTCTGAGTGGAGTATGCGGTTGGGACTGAACAAGGGTCTAGAAAGAGGAACAGGAAGGGGAATCTAGATCCAATTGATCTAAAGGTTGGTCAACTTCTTGTAAGGCTGCTTCCACCAATTCTTCAAGATCTTCTACCAACATAGATTCTTCCAGCTGAGGGAAATATTTCTTCTGATACTCTCTTCTAGGAAGGACAGAGATAATAGGTAATCCTCTGATCTTTTTTGCATATGCCCTAGTAATTCTCCTTATTTCATCAACCACTTCGTTATCTATGGGATATAGATACCCTTTTTCTTTATCTTTAGCAGTGGGTTTGTGAAGAAAATTGTTTTCAAAACTACCACCAGTGGAGTAATTTTGAGGAAGTGGGCTTCCTCTGCCATCCATGCACTGGTGGCCCTCCTTCTAGTGGCAAAAACTGTTGTGGCCTGGAAAATCATAGGCAACAATCATAGGGATTCTCCCCAATAAACGTTCCCAATTAGCTCGTTATTGTTTGGTATGGCGAATCCGTCTGGTTTACGGTCCAGCTACCATAGGTCAAGTAACGATTAGAGTTTTTTATCGGTTATGGCCCAGTCCATCGTGTATGTTTTTCAGTTTTTTAATGTTTAAGTATGACGTACAAGTGCCTAACTAAATGCAGAAGATAGAGATAACGAGGAGGGTCGCAATGTGATGCGCAGGTTCTTACCTCTCGTCTTACCTCTCTTTCTTCTAAATCACAAAAATCAAGAAACTAACTAAGACTCACTAACCTATGCCTAGGGAGAAAAACTATCATTAATGGTGAGTAATGTATCGTATTGCATGCATAAAGAAAATCACAGATAGTTGTTAACTTTTCTGAACACATGAATATCACTAGAAAGATAAACAACAAGATAGCTTATTGTTAATTAAAACATTCATTACTCAATGTGGAAATTTCACAAAATAAACAAGAATACATTCATAACATGAAAGAATTCAATATGTTAGAATGATCTCATAGTTCATGGAAATAAGATGAAAAATAAATAGTTCATATCCAACTAGCCCATAGCAAACATTTGAAAATCCATAGAACTTTCTCTAGCAGAAACATGTCACTCTTTATTGTAAAATGAATTAGTTCTTCTTACCATACTTCCTCAAGATAGTTTGGAAAAAAGGTCCCTCCTACCTAAAACTCTCCTATACTTATACAAAAGGAAAACTCTTGGGCTTCCCCTCATTGTCTCTTGAGCTTCCCCAACCTTTCTTTTCCAAAAATTTGTCAGGTAGCTTGTGCACAAAATCAATACAATATATTACATTTTAATCAATATTCCCAAAACATTTTATGAAGATGGCCCAGCTTGCTCGTTGGTGAACTTTTTCCATGCATTAGCATTTGCTGCTATGCTTTCAAACCTAGAAGGCTCAAGGAATTGAATGCTAATTTTGTATTTGGCAGCTTGGGTCTTCATCCTCTCTATCCTAGCAGGAATTAGGCGTAGCTGGTCCTCTAACAAGTGTATGCTCACGGCTGCATGTGCTACTACATTTTTTAATATCCATTCATCCAAGTCCTTGACCTGCTGGATTTCTTGTTCATCTTCTTTGTACATGTCCTGTAAATGCTTTAGAAACAACTCATGTTCGAGTAGAACCTCCAATCTTTTCTCAGCAGAAACTTGACACCGATTATATGTGAAGAGTACTCTCCTGCAAAATTCGGCACAAGCAATCTTTGTCTTCTTTATTGTCTTTTTAAATTCCTCTGCAACATTACTAGCAAATTCCATTAACTCATATTGCAACTGCAGCCTCTGCTGATCTTTAATGGCTAGGTCTGTAGGAAATTCTTTATTTGTTTCTACCAAAATCATTCTTCCCTTTAGAATTTCCAATATATCCTAAGTTCTATCTAGGAAATCTGAAGTGGTATTCACAATCTCCTCCAGCCTGGTGTCTATCTGCAAAACTTTGCATCTTTCATCTTCTATTTATATTTGTATTTGATGGATCCTTCTCCTTAGAATCAAAATATGCTCCTTTTAGGGTCGAATGTCAGCTTTCTGTTCCATAGCACCCTTTAGTGATGTGGTTAATGGATTTGTCTGTTCTTCTAAGGCTGCTATCTGCATTTGATATTGCTTCTCCTTTTCTTCTGTAGCAGCCTTTTCTATTTCCATCTCAGTAACCTTTCTCTCCAATTTGTTCTTTTCTTCATTTAAATCTCCACATGATAGCTGAAGATTATCCTTTATAGTCTGTAAACTCCGATGCTCCAGCCGTAGCTTTTGTAACTTTGCCAATGTAACTTGAGAACTCTTCTTTGTGTTTTCTGCAGAAATATATATAGAGCATCCTTATCTGCTTGCATATTTTGGCATTCTATCCTTGAAACCTTAACTTCTCCTGTCATGTCTTCATATTTTCTCTTTAGATTTTGGATCTCATCCCTTTCCTTATTTAAGGTTTCTTTCAGTTGGGCTACACTCTTTCGTGACTGCTCCAAATCAGTCATGATCCTATCCACATTTTCTTCAATTGGTAAGGTTAAAGCTACCCCAGCTCTTGCTATAAACCGTGGATCTTTATGCGTACCATGTACCACTGTCTTGTATGTCACCATCTTACTTGGCTGTCCTCTAGTATCTACATTTTTCTCAATTCTCTTGAGAATCCTTTTCTTTTCTTTGTCATAGAATACTGTATTGAAATCAGGTACTTCCTCTCTAGCGGTAGGCATGAAAGGAATCAAATCAAATTCAGATATTGAAACCTCTCCTAACCCACTGCCAAAAGGGACAACAGGCTCCAAGGGATCAACCTCGAGCCGTCCTTGTTCTTGATCTGCACGATCTTGGAATTCTTGTACATCAACCTGCTCTGTGGGTTGCTTCTTTTTTTGGGATTCTGTTAGCCTGAAGCCCTCACTTTCTTCTTGTTTCTTCTTTATTTTAGCTTCTTCTTTTCTTGTCCTTTCTTCTTCTTCGTTCCTAGTTGCTTCTTCAGCAGCTCGTTTATTTTCTTTCTCTTCAATTCTTAACCAATTTTTTGCTTCCTGTACCAATTTGCTGGCATCTTCTTCTCTTTTCTTGTCTTCTTCTTCTTCTAGCTTCTTAGCTTTTTCTGAAGTCTTTCCTTTTCCACCCATAGTTGTTATCTTTTGCTTAAACCTTTTCTTAAGGGTTGTTATATTCTTTGCATTTTGGAATGTCTCCTTATCTTTGTCCCAGAAGTCACTGTACTCAAAATGGATTCCTGCTTCTTTGCAGTAGTCAGCTACTTTGTTATGGGAATCATTTCTATGAAAATTCATTTCTCCAAAGCAAAAATATTCTAGCTCTTTAACAAATTCTGCTGCCTACTTTACCCTTGAAAACTTATAGCTTTTAAGTAAGAAAGGTACTATAGGGTGTGTTTCCTTCTTATGTTCAAACAAAAAATTTCCTACTCCATCTTTGTACAACTGTCTGACTGCCTCCTTATGGAGTACATAATTTGTAGCATATTTTGGGAGCAGAGAAGGAGCTCTGGAGCCACCATACATCCTTATATACAATCCATCCTCTATTAAATAATAATCCTCGAACTCTTGTATGACCTTAAAGGCTTCTTCGGACATGCAATTACATTCAGTTAGGAAAATCAGAGCATACAGGGGCATAATGAAATGCTCACAAATTTCCCGATAATAACTATAATACTTATGTGCCCAAAAAAACTTATAAGCCATGTATACTAGGGTCCTGTGCTTCTCCCAGTTTCATTTCAAAGCAGGGAAAGTCTGGGTGCACAATATGCAGTCAATTAGAATAGAGCTCATGTAAAATTCAGATTTCTTCTGAGATACTCCTCCTAAGGCTGCATTTATACATGAAGAAAGGCGGTTCGACACTATATTGGCCCAGTTGAAGATGGTTCCTTGTGTAGCAACAAAAAAGATAACCGGTATCCAACCTATCTTGAAACTTTTGCCATTTGCTCGACCAAGGATCCTGTTAAGCATCAAAGCAATAAACCTGTAAGGAGCTCAGAAATTTGAGGTGTCATATTCTCCGGAAGGTCTGGTTCTAAAATTATTTCCTGGTATCATCATTCTCTTTACAGTTTCTACCAGGTCCAAAGCTACCTCCTTTAGCCAACTCTCCATTAGGTAGACCTATGGTAAGGGTAGATGGTATTCCATAGACACATAGGCAGGGCTATATGTAGTGTTTTCTAAGATCATTTTTGTCACATCTTCCCTGGGAAGAATACAACCTATTACTTCTCAGCAGGGAAATAATTCGGGCCTCATAGCTACTTTCATCAAAGCTGACTTTTCAATGTTAGCATAGTTCGTCAGCTCTTCAAACCCAACATCAGGTACATTCTAGTTTGAGATCATCCTGAATATTTCTCCCCACTTGTAATCTGGTTCAATTACAGTTGTGGCTTTGGTGTCTTCATAGATGAACTCTACCTTGGTTATTATTTCTACCTCAGGCCCTTCTTCATCCACTTGAGCTTTCTTCTCTTGTCTCTTTGACATGTTTTTGTTACAGCAATCAACCTGTTAAAGTCAAACAACATGTTTTAGGCTAACTGAGCTCTAGTAAGTGCTTATAGCAATACACAAGAAAATATACTAATTTATTTACCTCTTCGACATGTATGTTGCTAAAATAGATTAAACACGGTATTTATGAATGAATGATTTAACAAGAAAAACCCTACAAACTGCTTCCTAAATCTACCTAAGCTCCACTAGCTCAAAAAATTAATCGACCGAAAAACTTCTTCGTCTTACACAGGTACTTATCAAACTTATTCTACTGCTGGATCTCAACACAATTCTCAACCTCCAAACAACTAAACCCTATGTAGAAACCATCTTCGAGAAAAACCTAATCGACCGAAAACACCCCTAAATCCCACGAGATACTGTAATTGACGAAAAATGGATTCCTAATCTCTAGTTGACCATCAAATGATCAATAAAAGGGTGGTGCAGATGATGAAAAGCCCATCTACACCATGCCCTAACAACTTGCGCAAGAATCGTAGCCATATCCATAATGCTTCAACTACGTACAGACTCAAACCTCCCACAAAATGAAACCTCAAACAGTGGGTTAAACCCCCTTTTAATGTAAAATATCCATGAAATCACCGTAAGAAGGCAAAAATTGCTAACCCCCTATGCGGAAAAAACCTAACCCATGGAAACCTAACCTCCAATGCACTAACGGCTCAAAATCAACCAATAACAACCAAAATAACAAAACCATGGGTAACCTACCTGGCAGTAGCGATGCAACTGACTAGATGAGACAAAAAATCCATGGGTGCAAGAGCAGAACGAATGAGGTTTCAAGAACTGCGTACGTACACTTTTCCAGACTGCTTCAATAGCGTAAACGACAAATCTCAATTCTTATGACAAGTCATATGGCCACCTATATATACCAATGACTTGGCGGGAACTATCGGCGAACAAATAATAAACCAATCGAAAGAATAGGTCGAAGGATCACTGCAATAGAAAGCGTGAAACACATTACCATCCCAGGATTACTTACTATTCTAGGACGTCGAAACCACTAAGTTATATCCTCAGAACCAAAAGTTGATAAACCTCCACAACGTCAGCTATGGACTGTTCTATCAACGCGGGCTTTACTTTGGTAATGGGTATCAGAGCTTGGCAATGTTAAGCTCTACGGAGTTAGCAAAGACAACATGAAGCTTTGGTATCTCTTCGGGACTAGCCTCCTGCAACGCTAGGCAAAATAAATATTATGACTTCAGCTTGCTCTGGATAATCAACCTGAAAGTGAAAAGAAAACATCATTGGATATCGGAAACACTAGGGTGAAGAAAAAACAAGATCATCGGATAAGTTGAGGACTTAAAGGGCCGCAACTTCAGCAAATCAAGTCCAAGAATAAAGAAGACAAACTCCGATGCATTGGCGATGGATTTCAAAAGCACTCAACAAGCTAGATGATTCTGTTTCCGCAATGTCAGAAGGATAGTCCACTATGCTTCCTATATTGGAAGAATAGTCGACTAATCTTTTGATACAAAAAAGTGAAACAAACCAAGTTTTTCAAACAAATCTCTGAACTCAGGGAAACTTTGGCAATAACAAAATACTCCTAGGCCAAATTTAATAAACACAAATAAAATGGGGGCCCTAAAATTGAAAATTTTGGGGAAAAAGTTGCAGCTGCAACATGTTGATATGATTGAGATCATATTCCTCTGTTGATCCAAGATTGTCTTTCATATAAAAGGATAGGAACGAAGCTTCTCCTCCACAAGACCTATCAAGTTTGTTGTAATCGCCTTGCCAAGAACAGTATGAGTATGCATCATCAATCATCCAATTCAAAACCAAAAAACTTATTGTAATTGCATTTGATATAGAAAGTGATAGGTAGGTAGTACCTTGTAGCAGCATGTGTCATCTTACATTCTAAGGAAGGAAGATTGTAGTTATTTCATTGGGTGGAGTTGGTTTTACCGGTTGAAAGTGAGATCCCTACATTGAAGCTAGATGTAGTGTTCATTCATGACACCTCTGAGCTAGAATAACATTTAGTTGACCTTGAACAACTTGATGAGCAACATCGAGATGTTGCTGTGGAAATAAAAGTAAATAAATGTCATGTAAGGGACCAATACAATAAGTTTGTTCATCCCCTAGTAGTATAATGAGGGTGACTTGGTCCTCTTGTATAATCAAGCCAATGAACCATTGGGGGCATGCAAGTTTAATCCTATGTGGCATGGTCCTTACATCGTGAGGCGTGCCCTAGATAAAGGGGCTTACAATTTGGAATATTATGAAGGAGCCCATAAATGGGCTCTACCTCAAGAAGAACTATGCCTAAGTCCCCAACTTGGGTTGCTACCTTGTATATTGCTGTACAATTTTGCATTTTTTTGGTTTTTTTTTTGGTGTCGTTGATTTGTTTACATGCTTCCTATTGGTTAGAAGATGTTGATGGAGTCTTCAACGTACTTAGGATTTGTGGATGGTTCCAGCTGCAATACACAGAACTTAGATTCTAATGCTTGGCTCATTTATGCACCTAAGGGTCAACTTGTGTCTCCATGAGGTGTATGCCTTCAGCCAACCTCGAATAATGTGGCCGAGTACAGTGATGTTATCAAGTTATTATAGGATTCCATTTCAAATGTTATTCGATATTTAGAGGTTTTATTGGACTCACAACTGATTATTTCATAGTTGAATGGTCGATACCGTGTTAGAGATGCTACTTTGTTAAGAAGGTTCTTAATATTAAGATTGTTAGAATGTCATTCTTATTTCGTTATATACATTCATATACCTAGATGATGTAATCAAGTTGCCAATTCATATGCAAATTACATTTTAGATTGGGATTTGTCACTTAACTAAAAAATATACATTCACATTCATACACATGTACATTTATCAAACCGGTAGCCATAAGTTTTTATTTCCAAATAAAAGTTCCAAAACTATGGTGTCATTGTAAAAGATTGGGTTTTAGCCCTCCAAATATACATGTCTTATACAAAATAGAGTCATGGAATCTATGCTTGTGGTCTTGGATGATGATTATGATAGAAAACTGCAGCGTCTACTAAATTATTGAATAACCTAGTGCACAGATGGGTTACCTCGACCACATATCTTTGCATAGCCTCGTCCCTCGAGCAAGTCCTCGGCCTGTACCATAGGAATTTTGTGGGTCAAGTGGAAACGTTTCCTTGCACATTCTGTAATGTCCACTTGAAATCACCACTAATCATGTAATCTCCTCACCCCCCACACCGATTTCGTGGATAACCCTCCATTCACCATGGACCTATGTCTAAGAAGAATGAACCTAATGTCAGTACATGACACCACCAAAAAACATGTTTTTTCTTTCTTTAAACAAAAAATACAAAGAAAATAAAATATTGAAAAACAAAAAAATNGAAAAACAAAAAAATGATCTTAGCTATATCCCCAAATGTAGACCCTGGTGGTAGTGGCATGTCCCTATCTCCATAGAAGTCTATCCCCTCATAGGGGTAGTCATCTATGGTGATTACATGTCACCACCACTAGTGGAAGAAATTATCTGTGAATGGAGATGACTCTTTTCCACCTCCTAACCGTTGCATCACCTCAGTCGAGCAAGTCTAGGCTAGATCACATAGACCACGAGGAGGGACCTCAACTCTAGGACTGAGGCCTGGTACCCTCTCAAAAAATAAACTGCAGAGTATGTTAGTGAACCCAAAGTTCTTATCTCGACCAATTTTACACTCTGCCAGTTGATGTTTCATGTTTCCCAACAAGTAATTTCTCCAATCATAAATGGTGGTCCCAATACACTCCACTGCATAGAGCATAAAAGTTCATGATTCCTGATGGAATAATGTCAAACCCGATATCTTGGCCAAGACTAGGATAATCACCTTGATTCTTAGGCTCTTGATCACATGGATAAGGACTTGAACTTGCACTTTCTCAATGCCAAGAAGGAAATATGTGGCAATGTACTCATCTATAGTATTTCCGCCACTGGCTCCACAAGCCCTAATATTGACTACCTCACCTCGACGGGATAGTCCAATGATAATACATATATATCTTTCACCTCAATTTTGAGTGGCATCCCATATAGATTGAATTCCTCTGTATTTAGATCCCAATAATTCATGAGCATTTGTAGTAATTTGGATTGTGCTCTCATACTCCCAAGTTTCCAAAGTTTGTAAATACCACACCTTTGCAATGATTGTTGAAAAGGTATCTTTCTATGTCAATGTTTGAGAAAATAAAAAGGAAGATCCATACCACAACAAATATAAGGAAGGTCCATACCACGACAAAATAGAACCTCAAGAAACATTTTAAACAATAAGTTGAGAAAAGTTGATCTATTGGATTTCATTAATCAAACATGATAAGACCTCATGATTTTAACTGCACATTTTTTATTCAATAGTTGTCACTCTACAACAATATTTTCTAAATTTGAATTTGTTGGAGTTATGATCAGTGGCTATAAAAGCATAGGCTCAAAAAGGGATTTCATGACCAAATGTTTAGTTTCCTTATTGGAAATGCTGAATCCATCCCGGTATATGTAGAGGCGGTGGAGGGCTCTGGTTATGTTAAAATCATGTTTCCTGAAAGGCATGGGAATATTGTTGTCAGGTCTGAGAAGTTCCCAATTTAATTCTTGGATTATGTGATTGACCATGGCGTTGATAAGATTGAGAGCATCTTTCTCTGTTGATCCAGGATTGTCTTCTTTCATATAACAAGATATGCACTAAGCTTCTTCTCCACGATCCCTATTAGCCTGCCATAATAGCCATGCCAAGAACAGTATGAGTATCAGCATCATCAATCATCCAATTCAAAACCAAAAAAATTCTTGCAATTGCATTTAATATAGAAAGTGACAGGCATGTAGTACCTTGTACCAGCGTGTGTCACCTTGCAGTATAAGGAAGGATGATGCCAAATCATTGAACCTCGATGGCAAGTCAATTCCCTTCAAGATGTAATCGGGAATCTCTACGTCCAATGTCAGGACGGGTTGCAATGTCGCTACGTAATAAGCAGAGCTAATTTTCCCATTCTCGTAGTATTCTTCGAACGTTGGCAAAGAACCGGTGGAGATCCACTTTGCTTCTTCGATATATGAATCAAAATAGGCCTCCCACTGCATACAGAAATCAAAGTAACAAACTACCATGGAAATTTAGCATTGTCACAATGAAATATTTGTTTTTATGTATGAATTATTATTCTTCATGCAGCCTTTCAAACATAGTTGAGTGTGTCTCGCACTTGAGTCTTCTCCGCTTCTTTCACCAATTCATTCACGGTTTCAAAGAAAACCATGTACACTCCTTTCATATATTCTCGAAGGGTCTCAGTCTTTGATAGATCCCATCTTGTCATACGACGTTACACGCAGATTTTTTTTTTTTTGTCAAATCGATTAGCCTGCAGAGGATTCTAGAAGCAAGCAAATATTCTTCTAAAGTTTATTGAATTGAATCGATATCACTGGAACCACCTTTTAACTGCCGCTGTAAAGAGTTTGAGCTCGTCCATCCTTCTGAAGGTGTCATAGATATCGTCCAGAACCGTGACAAAACGACAAAGTTTGGCAAAGCCCAGTATGAATGCAGAATATTTGGGCTCAATGGCAATACAAGAGGCCAAAGTGTAGAATTCCACATGACGATGCCGGGCGAAAGTCAGTTTTGGAAAACTCGATTCTTTCCACCATATACGTATACATATTAGTGACCGTTATATCACTCACATCCAAGGAAGTTTGTCTATAAATATAAGTGGAGTGAGCTAAACTGTAGAGTGAGCTAAACTGTAGACCATTTACATCTTTGTCGGAGAAATTCGAGGGAATTTTGAAATTGTGATTTTGGTTACTGAAATTGCAATTTTGGTTGCAAAAATGGATTCAACATCCTCAATAACCCTGATAACCCTTAGGACACCCAGATTATGAAATTTCAACAAATTGAAACTGCAATTTCAACAATTCTTACCTAATTTTGATCAGAATTTTCCCCTGAAAAAAAGGTGCAAATAGTCTAGAGTTTAGCTCACTCCATAGTAAATAAGATATCCAATTACATTATATTAACTCAACGTATATTGTAACTCCCTGTGGTGTAAATAGTGAAAGTTATTGAATTCCAATTTTGCAAGTTGTAAGAGTGTCTCTGTTCAATTACACGACACATTTGCAGAACATGACATAATGTAAATAATACGATAATGTAATTTCATTGTATATATTTTACCATAATTGATTACTTTTATTTCAATTACACTACACATTTGAAGAAGAATTAGACGATATCTTTAACGCTATGAAGATATAACGGGAATAGTCATACTTATTCTTATATAACGGGAATAGTCATACTTATTCTTATTGAACGATGGACAAAAATCCTGTTCAAATACATCCATGTAATTCCTTGCTTCCAATCATGGACAATTTGTGTGCCAACCATATTCCAGAATGTCCCCTATCTGCAAGCTAGATGATTGAAAGAGTAGAACACATATAAAAACACCATATCGCGAAACAAACAAAAGTGAGAAAAATATGGATATTGCTCACCTCCCGTGAAAGACTGGAGACCAGAATCTTTTGCAGAGCTTCTTTCAAATATGTTGAAGAGAAGATTTGAGCAACTTCCATAACTTTCTCTCCAAGAAAGGAAATAAGGGAAGCCCGATATAAATTAAGAACGCTTCTGATCTCCCCCTTTGTCTGACGTCAATTAGAGCATCTAAACTACCCATCTTGGTCTTCAAAAACTTTTAAAACCTCTGAAATGAAATGAAATCATTTATTTACTTCCCAGAAGAAAGGGATTACATTGTATCTTGGGAGAGTTTTAAAAATAAAAATACAGATTTGAATTAAATTTAATTGGCAATTTGGCTATCACATGAACTAAACTCAACCGTGAGTGATTTATCAATAATATACCTGAACACACTGTGTAATCATGTAATCAAAGAATTCGAAAGCCATAGGTTGTTGAGTTTAGATCAGCAACAACATGATGTCTCCCACAACGAATGCCTTTTTCGTTCTAATAACTGCATGCAAAATAATTTCTAGTTATTATCTTGCAGTTATACCATATATTAAGTATCATCAATTAATGTTTGCATTCGAGGCCTCTTGAATCTCTAGGCTATTTGGTATTTTAATAAAATAAAACAATATTAAGTAAATAATAAACATTATTTTTTTAATATTAAATTAACTTAATAAAATAACATTGATTTTACAATAATTGTGAGAAGCTAAAACATGATTTACCGTCATACAAAAAAAGATCATATATTAAACTATTAAATTAATATAAATCTATGTTAACTACATACCTTTTATCCAATCTAAAATTAATAGATCTGTACTACCTATAAACATAATCCAAAGATGCTTTGACATCATTTTGAAATGTATATCGATCCCCAAACGTTCAACGTTGTCTACCATCGAAAGGCATTGAATTAGATCATTGAGGGGACTCATTGATTCTCCCTCTTCCGTAGTCATTGAATCGAACGTCTCTTTTACTTCCAAAATAAGTTTAACAGCATGTTCATGGTAAGAAGAAGGCTGGCCCATATTACATTAAAAATAGTAAATTAGTTGAGAAAATGGTACTGCGTCACCTAAGATCATGGTTCATCAATACTCCGCTGGAGAGTGGCTACACCGTGTTTGCGACTCTCAGAGATCTAGTGAACCCATGAAAGAATTCATGCCTTCTCTCTCCTAGGAGCCCACAAGAGGGTTTGTCTTTTCAGAGCAGATCTGTGTGATAAAGGGAGATTCGATCTTGCCATCCATGGCTGCAACTGCGTCATTCATGTGGCTTAAGGCCCCCATCGCAGACGAAGAAAACATCACTGTGACAGTCAACGAACTATCGAATTCCAGCAATGATATGATCTTAATTTCCCTCAAAAGCACTAAGTATGAAGATTAACCGTTTGTTGCCCCTCTCTGCAGTATCTCGTTATTTCATAATGCTTTCATAATATTCTCTGCTAATTTTAGTTCTCAATCCATAGTTCTCGCCTTCCACAGTTTATTTAAATTCTCATTTTTGTTGGGTATTTTATAGTCTACGATAAATATGGTCGGTCACCGGTTTATAACAAAAAAAATTCAATAGCTAATCTTATTTTGTAATATTATTTCCAATTGTCCTCTGGATATTTTTCTCTACAAGGAAACTGGAGATACGAAGCTCCATTTTCTGCTCTGTCAGTATGATGTGAAGGTATGTGATATCAATTTTCATTTCTTAGATTCTGACGCTGTAAATTTAAATATTGATCAGAACTGTAAATTTTAGTATTAAGTACTATAAACAGCAAGAAAGACCTTTTTTCAACAGGAATAAGAGTTCATAATCTCCAAAGTCTCATCAGACAATAACAAATATTAGCAGTATCACAGTTATCACAATTTATGAACTAAAAATGTTAATACTACTATTTATTTTATTGGAAGATGTCCTAGTAGGGTTTTTAACAATTTAACTCCTTCAGTTAAATCAAACCAGTAGGTTTATAACGAAAGTCTAGCAAAAACAATTTAGATTGAAAATGGTGACTCCATATTTGTCTCCATGCTAATTGGTGGTGCATATTTTTCTGTATAGAATCAATTCAATAATATTTTAAGATGTAGTCTTTTCTGGTTAGACAGATTGGACACGATTGCAATTTTTACAAGCTCAGTCGCAACCTCAACCTCAGTTACTAGGTAAACATTGGGGTTCATTCCAATTCAACATGATCCTCTTCCTCTTCCTTTTCCTTTTCCTTTTCCTACCATCCAGGATCGTGAGTAAGTCTATCTTGGCAACCCACAATTTAGAGGATTTCACACCAGGAGTTCCTATGTGGTACCTTGAACCACCTACCCTACCTCTGAGGCCCCAAGATATATGGACTCCTGTACAGCCAATTGAGATGATGTTGCACCTACCTCCGGGTCCATCAAAGACTCCTCCCGTCTTCAGGCCCGCCCCTCTTCATCTAATAGAGACTGGGGGCAAGGCCACCAAAGCCAAAAACAATACCATTGACATGATAACTAGCACCAGTTGCCCTTATGTCTTGTTGGCCGTGGAAGATCCACCTGATCTATCTCGGCACCACTTATGTGATGACGGAGAGATCTGTAAGACTGCCTTCAGTTTTACCCCATTCCCTTTAAACCAAAGTGTGGAATTGGTTCTTCCCATAAAATACTAGATCCCATCACCCCTCCTTGCCAATGACCTTTGTCTTGGCAAGGGGGCATACCTCTTCACTGATTCAGACAGTTGCCTCTTCAATAATCCTCGCAACATGCTCTACCTCAAGAGGTTATATGACTGATGTAAGGTCCACCATGAGTCACTTATAGCGTAGTTTTTGCTTTTTGTTTTGCATCATTTTTACCACAAGTCAATGACCCCCTACAGTAATAGTTCTACACATAAGGATATCCCACTGGAGGGTATGGTACCACAACTGTACATGCATATGGTATGTTGCACGTATGTTCTAGCTACCAACCTGCTATCACACCCATAGGCCCCCATTTGTTCTAGATTTTCCCTATGCACTACGACACTAGGGGCAGCACCATTAGCTACTAGTTACAGTCACCCGGAGTCTCTTTGAAACACTCCTCACACCTCTAGGCTCAGAATTCCATCCTCTATCTTCTAATGAGACCATCGTCTCATGTTTAACAAGTAAGTTTCGAGGCCACCTCCCGAAAGTTAACTTGGTTTAAGTACCACATTGTGATGTAAGTGTCTCTAGACCTATACTTGCGTCACACTTTTTTACTGCAACTCATGCAGGATCCCGGACCATCTCTAGGAAGGCACATCATTTTATTATTTCAACATATAACTATCAAATCCTTCCACCGCACCCTATGTGGATCCCCAGACCACTACCTGAAGGGCAGATCATTTCTTTTGCATGCATTTGTCATATAACTACCTCTAGCCTTCCACTCACATCATATGTAGTCCATTCTGTCCACCACAACTCACACAAGACTCTCCTAACCTCTATCTGAGAGCCACCTCGATTTGCATGCCTCTATCGCACCGACTCATGTGCCTCTTCCGTGATCTATCCCATGCATGTATTGGTGTGTTCAAGAGCCACCTGCTCCATCCATACTGCATGGATGACCTTTGGACCACTGTCCATTGTCCTGACATGGGGGCACCATCAGTGCCCCCTCGATCAGTTAACCATACTAGAGTTTCCATTAAGCCTTTTTTTGACTCCTAAAAGAATGAAAAGATTGCCGAGCGTAGCTGCTTCCTTTCTCACTCGTTAAAGTATAAGAAAGGGTGTCTACATCATCTCGTTTATATCCTTTTACTGACTATGTAGACCATCAAATGAAAAGGACCACCTTGGCACATTCAAGACAATACCATTCCTCTCTGCATCCTTTTATGCTTTCTCGGGTAGAGGGGCCGAAATTTACGAAAATGCTCACCATGGGTTATCGTTAAGCTCTTTTCCAGCCTTCTCATCAAGAAACGATTTCCAAGCAAACTTGGTTCTGTTCATGCTCATAAAAGTATCTAAATGACTGTCTAGTCAGTATAGGTTTAACCTTTTCCGTCCTGACTGGACTACCAACAGTAAAGAATTCTCTCATCCCCTAAAGGATGGGCGAGCTCTCCTATGTATACTTTTAACCTTTTTTGAGCATAGGAGACTATCAATGAAAAAGATATCCCACTGGAGTATTCTTCATGCTTTCAAACTCTCTAAAATTGAAAGCACCATCGAGCATTTACTTTCTTGGACTCGCTAAAAAATCCATGAAATCGTACCACAACGGTGTCTTTAGACACCACCCCACATATAACAGTTCCACAGCATTCCCACTTTGTGTTTCTTTTGTTCAGAGTACTCAATGATGTGTATTCCTTGGATCCCATCAATACCAAAAGTGCTTACCACCCCCAAGCATTTCCAATATGCAGTTACAATCCTAGTAATATACAGCTATGATCCCCTTTCCCATGAGTCAGTTTCATTTGCTGCCTGGTCCGCCCTGTCATCATACTCTGAGCAAAGGAATTTTGAGTCCCCCATGATTCGCTACCCCCGTCCAAATCCCCCCCCGCTCCCCCCCTCATTCAATGGGTTAGTCTTCATATTCCCTCACATCTTTCAGTTATCTCCCTCACACTTCTGGTCAAGGAAACACCATTTCCTTGGCCAGTTTTAGGTCTCTCTCTATCGATGACAACACACATATTCCAGAGGATAGAATCGGAGGTCCTTGTATCCTGGTTTCCTTAACATCATTGATGAGTTCCTTGGACCACTTGAGAGGAGTCCTCAATGCCTCTTGGGATGGTTGTGTCTCACGTGCTCAACTCCAACTACATCATCGCACTGTTGAGATTCCTACATGGTATTGGTCCTTATAGTATTTGGTCGAAGACCTCGGATTTCAACTAACTCTAGCACATTGATGAGTCTATTTGAGGGACCCAAATAGGTTCATGTCCCTTGTGATTTCCGAGTTGTGTTGGAGATAGTGTTCAGAAGCCCCAGTAGTGCTTCTATATAGATTTACGATTGATGCAGCATATTTGTACGACAGAGACTCTGACTCTTCGTTTGTAAGTACCTACATCTATGTACCATTCCAGATCTAGCAGACCTTCAATCATGAAGATATAACATTCCATGAGAATTACATGGGTCCAATACAACAGTTCTTCATATCAGTATTGTATTCATCCTCTCATTGAGGCAACCACTATTGTAACAATAGTTGTACATGACCGACTCTTGTATTATAGAGCTTAGATAACATTATTCTTTTGACATCATTATGAGCATGGGGATTCCTACGTCATCCATATACATGCCACACATTATTTGTATCTCACCCATTGATGGGAACCATATTAATACAAAAACCAAAAGCCACCATGCCCCAACCCAGTAATCACCACCTCTCCCTAGAAAATTCTATGATGTTTGTGGCCATACAATGAGCTCTTTCCCTCACACATCAGGGAGCAATATGTTAACCCAAAAAATCCTCCAATGATCTCTACATGACCTACACCACTTAAATACATCCATGCATGACCCTCATTTGACCAGCACCCCCTCATAAAGGCTCAAAAATATGAAAAAGGGCTTAAAAACCCCTAAAAAGAGCCAAAATAGCTCTCATAGGGGCTAAAACCTCCAAAAAGGGGCCAAAACCCCTCAAAGGAGCTTAAAACCCCCAAAGGAGCTAAGAATTGGGCAAAAGGGGCTTAAAGCCCAAAAAAGGGGCTAAAGCCATAACCAGGGGCTTAAAACCCTAAATCTCTAGAAAAAAGCTATAAATAGAGGGGTGGGGGTCACTCTAAAATCACTCCTTCTCTCCCTATCGTTATGCAACACGTGTGAGTTCCTTGAGACCCTTTACCTCTCAAGCCATTCACCCTCCCTCTCCTCCATTGCTCCATAAGCCAAGCTTCCATCCCAAAGAGAGAGACGTGCTTCCAAAGCTAGGTCATGGTGGCCCATTTCCATCTACATAGAAGGTATAATATTTGTTTTCAGTCATTTTAATTCTAGTTTTCTAACATATGTTTCTTGCAGGCTTGTTGTCTAATGTTTTTCTACAGATTTCCATTGATTTCTTGCAACCATTCTTTCTTTCTAATACTTTCATGCAGGGTTTCATAGTTTGGCCCTAATATTGTTTTGCAGGTTCTCTCCTCAACCAACAGGATCCCTACCCTTCCATCCTATAGACGGAAGGGAGTTGTTCCTGCTTGTAGCCAGGGCGAAATCCCTACTACACACCCCATGAAGAGAAGGGGAAGCATGGAAAATTTGATCACCTATGGAAGGTCCATTACAAAATTGCAACTTTTAGAGGAAAAAATTCCTACATATTGGAAGAGATGGAAGGTGGTCTAGTATCAGGGCCTCCTGTAAATGGGAGGCTCCTCAAACATTACTTTTTTTTAAGCAGGTTCTACCTGTCATATCATTGTATATACCATGTAGTTTGATACTTTCATGTTTAGATAGCCCTCTAGTAGACTCGAGGCCCGAGGTGAAGGAAGTTAGGTCCACAGGAAGGTCTATCATTTCGTTTCTTTTCTTTTTCTTTCCAGATTTGAAGTTAAAGGAACCAGAGTAAATTTTGAAATAACGAGTTTTGGCGCAAAGCTAAAGTATGAAGTAGGATGGGATCTTCTGAGTGCTGGATTAGGAACTTAGTCTACTAGGTCCTTTTCTACCATATTTATGAAGAACAAAATATTTGATTCCATAATATTTTCCCATGGAAAGGTGTTCCATAGTCTTTTGCCACCACCTAAAGGCTGATGTCTGTCGATGTCGCGTGATATTAGTGTAATGGTAGTGATGTGAATCGTTTCATTGATCCCTTTATACTTTTGATACATCCAAAATAGATATGAGATTATATAAATTTTTGAAATTGATTTTTTTTAATTTTTTAAATAATAATTGGGGTAAAAGGAAACCACTCCCACAAATTTTAGTTCCCAAGACCCGAAGGTAAGAAGGAAAACTTAATTCGCATATTTCAATATAGGAACTAAAAAAATCACTGAAATATTGGCTGTTCATGGGTAGAATGAGATTATAGAGGCTGCAATCCAAGGACTTTGAATGTTCTGAGATCATGCAATAGAGTAGAAAGCGTGAAGTGTATCCTCTACACTTCATCTTTGAGTGCAACGTCCACAACAGAAAAAAAATTTCATATCAATGAATCTTGCTGGACTTCAAGCTATCTAAGAGAAAGTTTTATCTTCTTTTTCAATTATAACCTTATTCCCAGTCTGGTAGATAAATAACATCAGTTTATAATACATTGTCTTTTAATTTATTTTCATTGTTTTAATACATTTGACAAGCTTTAGTTGGTGTTGACTATGAGGAACATGCCAGTCATAAGGGAATCATGGGAAAAGTACCAAGAAAATGCTCCCCTTCACCATTTCAAAACAGATTACTCATAACCCAATTCTAATCTACGTCAAGAATTTGACCAATCGAGGATTTTTACTTATTCCAAGTGTAATAAGCCAATTCCAGTAACCTAGCCTCTTCTAGTTGGAAAATCAAGCCTAGAGCTCACTTTCGTTGGTGTTAATCCCACTCAGGAAAATTTAAATCTTCCATGAAATTGTAACCAGGAACTTCACCTAACTTAACTTTGAACAGTTAGGAGTTTTTTACCTGCTAATTATGTTGTCTCATGCACAAGATAATAAGATGGATAGAATATGAAGAAGACAGGATAAAAAAGGTTGACGAAGATAGGTTGCAATGCATTATTATGGATATAGCTCGTAATTTCAAAATATAAACCAAACCCCTTTTCTATTTCACTTGACCCATCTCCCCACCTTGTATTGAATACTGGTGATTGGTGATAAATAACATTAGAAAGTTTGAATAGTGATTTGTATTAGTATATTATTAGTGACACTTTGATGTGTCTTTTTTTGTAGCTATAAGCATCATTGACAACATTAGAATTGATATGCTCAAAGAACTTAAGAAAACAGTGGATATAGTCACCCATTTGATGATTTAGTAGTTTTATTTAGAGCCCAATAGGATGGGTATGTTTAAGAGGAATTTTTAAGACAATTGTCTCAAATTCTATCTTAGTTTTCCTTTTCATATTTTAGCAGTGTTTAAGGTGATTTTTAAAGATCATATTAACATTTTTGTTTCAAATGTCTAATTTGCAATGCTTTTATTTTTTTAGTTACTATTTTAGTACTGGGAATACTAATTTTATGAAAGAGGGAAAAAGTATTTGAGGTTTTGTGAAAAGCTTTTCCAAGCCATTAGGTAGTTTTGTCTCTCATTTCTTATGTCTCGAGAAGAAGGTTGTTGTTAGTGCAAATAGTAAGAAAGATTGTTTTTTAGTTGGAAAATAACTACCTGCTCCATAAATTTAAAATACCCAGCCATGCTTGTTGTGTGATAATATCAGAGCCACATCGAACTCGATCTTCCTACCATTTCTTTTTTAAAACCCAATATTTATTGAGTGTGTAAGATCAACACTACTATTGAACATCGTGTTGCTGCTACATGAAGCCTCAACTTTCTTGTTGCTACTACGAATTAATGATGAATGAATGTGTTGGAGAAAATGAGAGTTGGAGCTACCTATTCCTCATAAAAGTTATCTCTCGATTTTTGTAGTGAATGGAGCTTACTTAAGAGATTATGCAATCTTCTTGTTAAAGCAATAACCCTCCCACCTTAGAGCACTTACACTATTTAGAATGTAGGCCACCACTTAGTTGCTTGATGTTTCCAAGTCTTTTCATATAAGCATTACTCAGATATAATTCTGAGCTCTACATTCGCTAGAGGGTGAGTGAACAAAGTTGAGGGTCTCTTTTGGCACATTAGATGCAATAGAAAACTGAAAAAACAGACATCCATCAACTTGCATGGATATTTTGAGACACTTACAAAATGAATCTTGCGATGAGTTAAAAACAAGAAATGTAGCAAATTGAATGACCTTTCCAAATATAATTTTTTTTTCTATTTAAAATGTTGTTAACTATCTAAAGTCAGATATTTTTTAGCGGACACTTTTTATTTTCGGGACAAATTATAAGATATATGTTTTTGTGGGTGCAGCGTCTAAGTGACTAAATGAAGGAGTAAATTTACGAAAACCCGTATGCATATAGACAACATATAGTACTAGTGCACGACTATTTTTCCAATAATAAAAATAATATATATATTTTTTAATTATCTAAGAGATCAAAGCTTGAAAACGGTACGTCAATTGTGGGTGCAACATTTGAATGTCTTAATGCAATTATTTGGAAATGGGTTTTTTTATAGCATGTAGAGGTCGGTGTTCTTTAGTGCACCATACAATTTGTTTTTTAAACGGTTGAGAAAAAAAAAAGATATGGGTGAAACACTATTAGTGTGTTTTTTGAGTTAAGGAGTGATGACAGAAGATAAATAAGAAAAAAATAGAAAAAATTATGTATTCTTGTTAAAATTTACATATTTGGAATCTACAAAAAAAACCATATCTATTTCTAAAATCTCATAAAAAACGGAAGTGTGTAGCATAATAAGACGAACAACTAAAAATGATCATATTGAAAATTTGGATATAATGTTGAATTAACCATGGTTTATCATACTCCAAGGCATAGGCATGTTGAATCCAAAGAAAAGTATGAAGCAGAAACATAGGCATAATAATTCCATGCACACATGGGTGGAGAATCGGACTTATCATTTGGAGAGAATACATTTTTTAATTTAAACAAAATGGGAGCGCGTTTTATTGAAGCAAAACGAGATTCTATTTTAGCGAAGCAAAACGGGAGTGCGTTTTAGTGAAGCACAATGCGTGC